>VNJT01003100.1:0-15304 GCA_008042655.1 Drosophila burlai
AGAGATAACGCCTCTCTCTTTTTTGCGCATGGGAGTAGTTTCTTGCGCTCATCAGTTTTGTTGTTGTTTTAAGGAATGCACCTGTTGCTAGCTACCAAATAGATAACACACTGATAGGTAAATAACTTTTGTGTTTTTCACCCGATCTTTACCAGATTTTCGGTATTGATACATGTTCTATATATGCATGCCTATGCACAAAAAGAAAGCTCTATGGTAATATTTGTGGCTGCAAAACGTTTTTATTGATTTGCGGGGGAGTGGGAGGGAAATTTTTAAATCTGAAACAAACTTTATCTGCGTGCAAAAGATTCCGACCTACATACCGAATTTGGTGGCTCTAGCTCTTATAGTTGCTGAGATCTAGGCGTTCATACAGACGGACAGACGGACAGACAGACATGGCTATATCGATTTGGCTGTTGATGCTGATCAAGAATATATATACTTTATGGGGTCGGAAATGCTTCCTTCTGCCTGTTACATACATTTGCACAAAATTAATATACCTTTGTACCTAAGGTACATGGTATAAAAATAAAATACAGGAAAAAATGTATGCCCGCCATACAATTTCGTACTGCGCAGCGACTGGGCTTGTACCAGAATTTGTATGAAGCCGCGCGTTTTTTACGCTGAGTTGAAAGTATACTTTGCTTTGGAAATTCATACAGGCAGTTTCGGGCAGCCGATCCTTTTTGAATATGATAAAGAACATATTCAAGAACAACACCTCATACGCCAAACACAAAATGCACCAAAATGCCATTTTTGACATTCCATCAAAGTTGAAAAATAGATGAAAATTAGTACTTCGGTAAAATACGTGTGCCTGCACGAGCAAAAGATATTATGATTTTATTCTACCTTGGTTTAACCAAGATTTGATGACCCTTTCGATAGAGACCATAACCATGCCTGTCGGTTACATATTTTAGCTAAAAATCGACCTCAAAGTCAAAATTTTTCGAAAAAACGACATTCTTATTTTGCAACCTAAAGGAGGTTCAACTTTGAACACGTGTAACTTCTAAAATAATAAACCGATTTGAATAATTTTTAGGATTCAACCCTTTTGAACTATTACCTCTCGAATGCAATAAAAAAATTTTACGATCCGTTGTCATCAAAAAGTTGATTTTTGCAACCTATCTGTATCTTTTGCGCCATTGTGCGTCGTTTGGTAGGTTATGTCAAGACCTTTCAAATTATGTATAGTGTGGCCAGATACGAGCTCTGTAGCGCTTTGTACATAGCCGCGAAATTCAAAAGACAAAAAGGCGGGAGGGAGATATTTGACAACCTATATAAATATTAAGGTTTTTAAATTGCTCTATGGTTTTGTGTAGTGAAGACGGAAGTTTTGGTATTCTTTTGGCTTTAATAATTTTGTTGTATATTTTTTCAGTTGGGGGGAACTTGAAGTTGATTATGATTTTGATGTTTTTTTGCCTTGCACATATCTATTTTCTATTGGCAGTATGGCAATGCGGAAGGCATTGAAGGCGATTCTTATTGCTGAGTGGTAAATCGTTCTTAGTTTTCTCAGGGTTGATTTCGGTGCATTTCCATAGAGGTGTAAGCCGTAGTCAATTTTTGACATAATAATTGATTTAACCACATATGTTATTGTGTTTGTGTTGCAGCAGAATTTTTTGTTGGATAGACCCTTAATAACGTCTAGTCTTTTAGCTAGTCCTAGACTGAGGTTTTCGATGTGTTCGTTCCATCTGTAGTTAACTCTTTTGCTGGGACTGTTAGAGACTGTAAGAGCGCTGTTACTGTATGCCTCACCTTGTATAATTACCCTAAGTTGCTTCCTTCACATTTTCTCTGTGAAATCGATAGTTTTCTTATCGATCATTGCCAATATCACCTCTATTTTGACGCAAACTATCATCTTTTTTTTACAACTGTGCTTAAATGAATGATGAAATCATACAGTGATAAATACATTTTTGGCAGAAGTTTATAATCATAAAGATTTCTTGAACTAGCAAATGTTGCCCTACAAATGCTGTCTTTGCCGTGGTCAAACGGGGAAATAGGAAGAGTGGGAAAGACAACTTCATTTGATTAAAAATAAGTTAAGAAATGCACTTTGTTTGAGGACTGTCAACAAAATTCTGTACATATGGTTAACTTTTTTTTTTTTATTAAAATTTGTTCTTCCAGTACAGATATAGTTTGCGAAGACTGGGCTAATCCGGTTATGATTATAAAATGCCCAATAATTTTCTTTACATGATTAGCACAAGCAAATCCTACGAAAAAAAGATGATCCAGACGCAGGAGAGTTGGATGAATTAATTAATATCTTATGAATAAATATAAAAAACAGTATATATAAAAACAGTTTTTTTCCAAGTTTTTCAGCTGTTTCTTCTTGCCTTCCAGTTAAAAACAGTTTTTTTTTTTTTTGTGAAAAAATTATGGCAACACTGATTATCGATAAAATCAAGCTTATTTGGCTTAAATTTTTTGTTGTGGAGGCACTTAATTTTTGCGTCGGAGCTTATGTCTCTAGAATTGACCTTCTCTCCAACCCTGAAGACTCATATCATTTAGAAGCTTCGAGCTCTTATTTATCTTCAGTCGATTACATATGGTTCAACGCTTTTATGACACACTATACTCTGGTTTTGACATGTTTCTTCCATCGTTTCCCTCTCCTGACATTTCACATAAGTCTTCCTGTCTTTATCTCAATAAGGAGTCTGCTTCAAACGAGCCTGACTCCATTTGCATTTTTTCGCCCTTCTGGTCCATATCATGTTTTGGGAAATTGTTCTAAGGAATGTATTCGAAAAAAACTGGTCATACTTAAATGGCTGTAAAAAGTATGTACTTATCATATGTATAACTTTCTTGCTCTCGTCTTTGCCGCTTTGTTCTGCCTGTCGTTACGATTTGGCGCTGCATTGGTTATGAGCGAAGTCCATACATTTTACGCACTTTTTGGGCAAATCCGAGCGACATATTCACTTTTTTGGCACAATCTATTATAGAGAGCCTAGGATTTCTCTTGAAAGCAGGTACTACGGCTTTGGCCTCATTTTTAACCACAATACCCTTCTTTCGGTAGTCTCGAACTTTTTAAGAACATAAAATCTAATGATTTGCCAATGTCTGCGTGCGACATTAATGGAAATTTTGCCTTTTTGTGCAAAATTTCTTTGTATTGATTAGTTTTAGCATTCGGGCATTCGGATATGCGAAGCAAATATGACAATGTTTTTAACTATTAATGTTAATTACAAATAAAATAAACTATTAAAAAAAAATTACATCGATATCTGCTTTAATCTTATTTTTACAGCCATTTAAGTATGACAAGTTTTTTTCGAATACATTCTTTAGTGCGTTATGTAGACCAATTTGACAACTATTTCAGATATCACTTCCGCGTTAATTTTTTTCTGAAAGTTGGAGGGAATCTTTCAAAATTCCCCCACAAGAAAAAGGTCGTAAATAACAAACAAGAAGGAAAGCTAACTTCGGCATGCCGAAGTTTAAATACCCTTGCAGTAAGTAAGCAAGACTTTTCGTTTTCTCGGGTACTGACAAAAATGTTGCGAACGAAAATGTTGCGAACAAAAATGTTGCCAACGAAAATTTGCAGCTATATGATATAGTGGTCCGATTTTGATCAAATTAAAACCGAATTTTGTCTGAAATTTCTTGAAAATATGTTGAAAATTACCTAAATTAAAATTGTTTTCCTAAAAATGTTCCGATCGTTCCTATGGCAGCTATATGATATAGTCGTCCGATCCGGCCCGTTCTGACATATATAGTAGTGAGAGAATACAGAAGCATATGTGCAAAGTTTCATTCAGTTAGCTTTAAGGCTGAGGGACTAGTTTGCGTAGAATCGGATAGACGGACAGACGGACATGGCTAGATCGACTCGGCTGTTGATGCTGATCAAGAATATATATACTTTATAGGGTCGGAAATGTCTCCTTCACTGCGTTGCAAACTTCTGACTAAAATTATAATACCCTGCAAGGGTATAAATATACAGAGGGAATGCAAAACTTAATTTCTGCTCAACTTCAGCAACAATGTCGCGCAATAAGGTCCCCCTCACCTCATGCTCTACTTCCACAAACCTTCTCGAGTTTTGTGCTGTCATAAGAAACCCATTTAAAAACAACACCCAAAATGACGTTAGCCTTTGATTCGGCGAACAACCAGCTACTGTTGAAAAAACTAATCATTTTGGGTTTCCCTGTTTGTCAACTTTTTTAACGACTTGCCTAAGCTACTTGTTTATTTCCACTTGAAGATGTACCATATGCTGATGATGTAAAACTATATCTTATATGGACAAGTTGCGCCTTCAGAACCTGCCTCTCTTAAGGATCGTCGGGTCTGCCCCGGGGTGATGGTCCTATTCAAAATAATTAACATATTTCTTCTTCCTGTCTTTAAAATCTTTCTCAGTTCCTGCAAGACCTTCTCGCCACTTTCGTCCGATCGCTCTTGATATGTGTAAATCCAATATTGAAATGCATGACGAGTTTTATGTTCGTTTTACAATGAATTCTGCTTTTTGTTACATGTTTAATTGTCTTTTGATGTTAACACACAAATGGTTCGCAGACACCTATTCTCCATCTGGAAGCTTAGGTAGTTGGTCTACATTATTGCGTTTACTTCGATGTCGAAAGGCAACTCGCATTAGTGTAAATAGACAATTATACGACTCTGCTGCGTGAAAGGATAGAAATTGGGTAATTAGGTACAACCTGCAAAAATTTGCCAGATATCATGCATTTATTCAGCTTGCTCTTTTTGAAAACACCACAACAAACAAGACTTTGTGCACCCATATCATAAATTTGCGCTTTTTGGTTGGCTCCCTTAAAGACAGAATGGCATTGGCAGGGAAATCTGCTGCGCAAACATTAGCAAAGCACAACCTGCTGCTGCACACGGATATGAAAGCCATTGGAGCCGGTTCTGCCACTGATGCGAAAGCTGATGTTGCTTTTGCTTCTTGGCAAGTCCAAGTACAATTGAGTTCCTTGGAAATATGCACTCATAACTTTTGTCCATGCCCTACTTTATATGAATAAATGGTAGCCACTACTTCAGGGCATTTCCCTACTATTTACCGGAGAGTCAGTTCGAGATGGAAATCACACCATGCAGCTGAGCAGAGTTTATGCAAAGAATTGATGCATGGAAGGTTACGAAGAGTCCTAAGGAACCAGCACCAAATTTCTTGCTCGAAGAACCTGCCAGCTGTCTGGTTCTCGGGAACAGATTGCCGGCGGTAATGATATTCAAAACAACACATACATAATTCTTCATAAAGTCATAACATTGCAAAGTAAATCAGTTTTCTAAGTGAACGCAACGCAGATAAACTCCTCTTTTTATTACGCGAAAGCAATTTTCATATGCTCCATGTGATTTACAGTGCGTCAGTATTGTATGAGCTTGCTAGTCGCCTTGCGAGAGTTCCATGTTTGTGTGGCGACTTTTCCCGTCTTATTCTTTATAACTCATCCCGGCGAGTTTTCGTGTGTGAGTCCTTGATGGACGGGTGGGTGTGGGTGTGAGTGGCTCTGATGGGGAATCCGTCTACATAAAGGCCAGAAAATCACAACTCGCATCCAAAAGCAGCGAAGGGACGGTCCCACACAGACAGGCAGGCATAAAGTAGAAGGGAGCATGTATAGATTGCGGTTGCAGAAGCTGTGCGCGTCCTCACCAGAGCTAACTCCTCCTAGCACTGCCGCCACTGAGGCTATGCCCTCGCTCTCGCCGTGGTTGGGGCATAAAAAAATTAATTTAAAATTGCTGACAAAGGAAGGCATTCCGTATTTATGCAAAGCATCAAAATAAAGCCGCGCAGCCAGTGACATGCCGTTTGCTCCATGCCTCCTTCTAGCTGACTCTAGCCAACCTTGGAGAAGAGTGTGTCCGTTTTGGGCTACGGCCGGGGGCTGGTCCTCTGGCGTGTCCGCTAAATACACGCTTGCCGGCTGTGTCGAGAATGTGTCGACCGTCGGCCGTGCTAATACGACTTTGACTAGCGTAAAACATCCTGCTGCGTTAGACTCGCCCCAGTTGCAGGCGGGATTCGACGTAACCTTCGAGCTGCCGGCGTCCCTGAGTAGTTTTTATTTCAAAAAAAGTTTCCGCAAACTGTCTGTCATGTGTGTGCGAGAGTTCTGAGTAGAGCACATGTTTTCAATTTGCCGTCACTCGGATAACGGTACTACCCTTTGCTGGTAAACATGTCCTGACAGCCTGTCAAACAAGTTTCAGAGCTGACTTTTAAATATTAATGCCACATGCGAAGCGAGTTTTGCGGTCGCAGAGCTTTTTGGCTGAATCGCTTATCCCACCGCCGCTGCCTGAGGCGGTCGCGAGGGATGGAGACGGACCTTGAGACCTGGAGCGAGACAGGTGTCAGCCATGGGCGTAATCGCGAGAGTTTCATTAACCAGTGAGCGGGTGGTAATTGTGAAACGCGGTGGCAGCCTGCTTATAGGCGTCAGTTTCGGTAAGCTCCTGCCTCTCGAATAATCGGGCCATAATCTTACCCATCCCGGGACTCCCAGTGGTTTCAACAATTTTAGAAATAAACGAACATTTTTCGTTTGCCTTTTTTGTTTTTGTTCAGAGATCGTTCCAAATTTACTCGGAAGTGGATATATTTAGGCATGCTCCGATAATCGAATTCGTAAAATTTGTCGATTTCGATTTGAAATTGTTTTTTTTTCGATTTGTATAAAGAGCACCTTTGTCTGTCCGAAATAAAAAGTAAATGCTTTGTTTTTATATTAAATCAGTTCTTGTTTACTAAAGGAAAAAATTAGTTTACTCAGTAGCCTATTGATGTTTATTCCACACCACCACAAGATCATTCTGGAACGTAGTTATTTTATACAAAATTTATTTTTGACCCCACCTCAAATTTGAAAAGTCAAATTTTGCCGTCGGCTACAAGAAAGTTATCGTTGCCATACTGTTTGTGAAATGAAACAGGCATATAAAAATACTTTTAAAATATAAAAGAATTCATTAATAAATTTAGAGGAGGGCCACAAATGTTGTTTTAAATAATGCTATTTATTTTAATTACTTCTATAGTGAGAATTCAGTAAAAAAAAATTATTGAAAACATCGGAATTAAAACTGTAAAAAGGGGGAACTTTTTTGTGTAAAAAAACAGCTTAAACAGCTGTTTACAGTTGAATGCAAACAGCTGTTTACCGGTGATTGCATATTTGAAAATGTAAGTACAAAAGTATTGATTGCTTATTGTCAATTAGACACAGATATATATTTTTTTCGGAATAAACACAAATCATCATTCCAGACGAGGTCATTCTGGGGTTCATGAAGGACAACCCAGATTTAGCCAGGGGTTTTACAAAAGGGGACAAGGTGGCTTCGAAGTGGGCCGAACTCTGTAGCACCTTGAATGGAGTTGGCCCTCCAACAAAAGATGTTGCAGGTTGGGAAAAGGTATGATTATTCAACCAATATAAGAAAAGTAGTATATGTATTTTAATAATAAATTTCAGATTAGGTGTGATTGGAAGGGAAGAAACTTGCCAAAAATAAGGCGGAGATCAAGGCTACTGGTGGGGGTCTTTATTCACAAATTCCAGTTAGTGAAGTGGAGGAGGAAGTGGCCAAGCTATGCGGCTTGTACGAGATGGTGGACGGAGTTGGCGGTTCAGTATATGGGGCTCTATCCTAGAGGTGCCGAAACATCGATGTTTTTCTAACAAAATGTATATTTGAATTAACACTTGAAAAATAAGAAAAACATTTATTCATTATTATAATAAATTTATTTTAAATTTAATAACAAATCAAAAAACTTAAAAACAATGCAAATTCTTTTCACACGCATCATAATAACTGGTAATTGGAAACTTAAAAACAATGCGAATTCTTTTCACAATGTAATAGGAAATTAAACTTATAAGAGATCTGTTTCAACAGTCTATCTATAATGAGGACATATTGTATGTGTAATCACTTTGTGGTCGATATGTTTGAATTTTTGTTTATAAACATTAATTTGTCCACTAAATCGGATTTGAGACGAGTTCGGCGATCGGAAATGATTTCTCCCGCTTTGCTAAAAGCCCATTCCGATTCAACCGAAGTTGCAGGCACACAAAAGTATTTCAACGCCAGTTCCTTGAAAGGTGACATATTGTTTGAACTCTCCTAAAATTAAAAATATTAATTTAAATAGCTCATAATACGAAATTCAAAAATTTACCTTCCAAAAAATGAGTGGGTCGCACTTTTCTGGCTCGTTCGCAGGCTCAAGATGCTGCCGGAGCAAAAAAAAATTGAGTCCGAACGCGTGGTAATTAAAATATTTAAACAAATTCTTCTAATTTCCATACCTTTAGCTTGTACCTCTTCTTATTGTTCTTGAAATAGTGACGAACCAAAAACATCGATGTTTCGGCACCTCTACTCGGTCCTCCGTGGGCGATGTGCTAGATAAACACAGCGAGGACGATAAGAAGAGCCATCGTACCAATCCAACCGCTTCTCTCGACCTCCAGAGTCTGTGCGAGACTCAACTTGGCATGATGAACGAACACGACGGAGCATTTAAAAAGAAATTTGGATATGCACGGCGCTTGCTGTACAGAAGGAAGCGGTGGCCCTTAAAAAGGAGGATGTTGAAGTTAAGAAGCTAATAGTTTTTTTTATAAGTTTGTGGTGACCTGGCTACATAAAATTTCTTTGTTGATCTGGCAACACACATATTTTTATATAATATCACATTTCGTGATTCGTCGATATTTTCAAGTTTATGTACAATTATTGATTCTGTGTGTCACTCTTTCTCATCGCTACATTCTTCTTCTTTGCGGACTCTCCACGACGCGTACATACAAATTTTAATCTGAATAAAAAACGACAAACCTCATAGAAAACAATTTATTAGTTATGGGACTTGGTCACTGATGTCATCTGCATCCACACACTACATTCAACATAAGTTCAATGCTATTTTAAAAAAATTAGAGCAATAAACCACGAACTATTAATAACAGATGGTATCTTGAACAAATTTTTATTTTTTTAAACTTATAGGGATACTCTACATTAATCTTTCTTTTTTATACCTGTGCAGAGTGTACATACATATGTATGTTCAGATTGTCCATCAGCATCTCTTTCTACGTCATTGTCATACAAAGTATCTTGTGTGACGTCAAATCGAAATTCCTCAGTAATGGTCAAATTTCGCCTTCTACATATGTCGTGGAAAGCACAGCATAAATTTATGGTACTATCATATAACAAAACAATGGCTCATAATGTAAACATCGTTGCAGGCAAAGAAAAGGGCTCCATGTATGTTGATATGTTCCAATCTCTGCGCTCGTGTAGGGAGTTAACACGAAGCTCTGTAGCGCGTATCCGGAGTCCGCCAAAACAAAATGTCCGTTTATGATGGCGAATAAGAATTCACTGGCACTTGAGTGGTTCCATTTAAATGAATCATGGCATGACCCAGGGTGAGTGGCATCAATGGCGATGATCTCTATAATGTCTTTGCAAACCTTAGGAATTAAAAAGTTTTTTTTATACGTATCTATGTATAACAGATGTAGACATTGTACTTACCACCATGGTAACTAACCGTTCAAACTATAATAACCCTTTCTATTAATAATAACCCTTTCTATTAAACAGAGGAATTGTTTACAGGTTTCTGAATTCTAATATGAATTCCATCCAAACAGGCAACTATACTTGGCAGTTGATATCTCCTAAAGAAGTATTCGGAAGATTTCTGCATTTGTTGCCTAAGTTCATGAATGTTCAACATCTGTAAATGTGACTTACTTTTTGTCAGTTATATTAAAAACACATCTGTTGTATTTAAGATGCCTAGATTTTGCCAAGCCCAGCAATTTCTTACAAAAGGCATTTTTTGACCAACAAAAAGTCAAGTTTGAGCAACGAGAAACGATGAGAAAACGAAACATTCCCATAGCAAAACGATAAAAAAATGTATTGCAAAAACCGGAGCACCTAAAAAATTACGATTACCGGACGCTTTTCTTATTATTTATTCTTGCAGTTTTTACTGATGTAAGGTGTTGAAATATCAGTTTCTTTAATTTAAATTATTCATTGAAACAAGATAAGAGCACTGATGGCACGGCAAGAAACTCTAGTACGGTACAATTTAAAAAAATTGTCACAAGTATTAACTTTTGTAAATATTTCCATGTGGTGAACTCGAATTCAGATTGTCAAATGCATACACTCAGTTTTTTATCTTGCCAGAAATACTATGCGTACAAACGTGTTCGCCAACTTTGGCTTTAATAAAAGTATTAAAAAAAATACATAGAAAATCAATTTTGTACAGAAAGTAGTACATTTTACTTTAATGGTATATAACTTTTTAACTTTTCTTGCTCGATCGCTATTAAGCAAAAAATCTATAAAAACAAATTTTGTTTTTAAATATATTAGTACGCAGTTGGGTGTCCTTTTCGTTTAATTAGACCAAGTGGACCAATTTTAGCGTATCCTCGGCCGTTATTTGGTTCCATTCCATAAAATTTCCATAAAATTATGTTATGTTAATTATGTTATTATATAATTAGTTAGCTGTTCAAATGGCCTCTAAATTATACAAAACCAAAACATTTGAACGGATTCGCTTTGTTGAAATAATATTAATGCATACACATATACTTATTTTCCTGAGGTACTTTATGGCCCCGAACGAAATATTTAGCAATTTCTGCCTGAAGTTTTATGTTAGTACTATGCTTAAATGACAAAAGCTAACATCACATTGAAAAATCTGTTTTTACTGGTACTTTAATATAGAGTACGAATTGTTTATTTAACAAGATTTTTACCTCAAACAAGTGGAATAAAATTGTCAAACATTTCCAGAGGCATCATGTGAGCGATCGAAAGCAAAGCCGACCGTGGGAGGCCTGCTAAAAAAAAAATCCATCCACACGTGAAGCCGATTTATACTATAAATGGACAATGAGTTTGCCTCGTATGCTATTCAATTTGTCCTAATGGGGAAGCGAATTGCTTATCTTAAGCTTAATCGCAAGGCCAACCGAGAGTGCACCGAAAAAATCACATAAGAAAGAGAAGTAAATTTCATTTGATTGCCGCCTACACGACTTTGGGTGTCCTTCTGACCTTCCAGGGTTATGAGTATCAAATAAATTTGGTCAACAAGAAGCCATGTACTACCGTTATAGGTTTATGTGTCGTATCAACTAGTTACGAGCATTTATCATTCCCCATCCATATCGATTGGCCGAATTCTTGTCGCAACTATAGCGGGGGAGTAGGGGAACGTTGTCGATTTATGACCAGCCATTTGAGGCAACGGCATGAAATGACATGGGGTCAATTCTTTCGGCCATTTAGTTAATATTGACAGATAAATCAAATCAAATCAAACAAGAAAAGAAGCTAACTTTGGTATGTCGAAGCTTAAATACCCTTGCAGTAAGTAGAAGAAGAAGAAAAATGTTATGACTTTTTCGTTTTTTCGGGTTGCCAGCGAAAAATGTTGCGAATGAAAAATGTTGCGAGCGAAAAATGTTGCTAGCGAAAATGTTGCAAACGAACTAAATGAATTTATATATATGTATATTCCTATGACAGCTACATAATATAGTGATCCGATTTTGATAAAATTAAAACTGAAATTCTAAAATATTACAATATGGCCATGTCTGAAATTTATGAAAATATGTTGAACATTTTTAGATTTTTTATCAAAAATATATATCGATCGGTCCTATGGCAGCTATTTGATATAGTCCTCCGATCCGGGCCGTTCCGACATATGTAGTAATGAGAGCATATAGACTATGTGCAAAGTTTCATTCAGATAGCTTCAAAACTGAAGGACTAGTTTGCGTAGAAATGGACGGACAGACGGACATGGCTAGATCGACTCGGCTGTTGATGCTGATCAAGAATATATATACTTTAGAGGGTCGGTAATGTCTCCTTCACTGCGTTACAAACTTTTTACCAAAATTACAATATCCTGCAAGGGTATAAAAATAGGGAATCTAGCCCAGTGTGTAGCGGTCAGATATAAAAGTTCTTTCGGACTCACAAGAAGTTGCAGGCGCACACATAGTATTCTGTTTTAGGTAGTCTTTTTTTAAATTCAGTAGAATTCAAAAGTTAAGTACTGCAAATCAGACTGAAAAAAAAAATCTCGAAGAGATAAGTAATATCGCGCATGGAACGCGCATCTCGAACAGCTAATGGTAACAAATATAAATTTTGAAAAACATTTTTTAGGTGAAATGAAGGGAAACTTTTTACAATGCCGAAAAGAAATCGACCAGACTTACATAGGTAGTCGCAGTCAGTCAAATGTGCAAAGAGCTTCCTCACGTGCTAACCGCACTGATGACCAGAGAGATATAGATCGAGAAGAAGATCGTATTGCTATGTCAGAATTGCGTTTTTTAGACAATGAAGTGGATAGGTTTAGAACACAACGAGTTAGTGCACATCAAATACAACAACAGCAAGCAAGACATAAGGAAATTAGGCGAATACGCAGACGCAGTGATCCTCTGATTCTTGAACGAGCTGCATTCCACTATGATTCCAAGAACGATAGAATACAAGATTGCGCAATGCGCAGGTCCGTTATTCGTGCATACCGTTTGTGACGTCACAAAGTACTGGATATTGCCTTATAAGGCAATAGACACAACAACAATTTCATTGGTACCAGTACTTTGTGACGTACATAGATGCGCAGAACGAAAAATTTTTCGCTTCGTCTTTGCGCAATCTTGTATTCTATCGTTCTTGCTATGATTTGACAATTGATTATATATACCGACGAATCGGTAACAATTGGAGAAATGAAAAAAATTTGTAAATATTGTAAGGCGTTAAAATACAATAAATAAATCGCAAGGACAGTCTTTAGAAGTTTGTGGAATCAACTTGGAGTTTCCCTGTTTAGCGCATGGACAATTATACGTCGCGTGTTCCGCGTCGGAAAACCGTCTTCATTGTTTATTTACGCACCACAAAACAAAACAAAAAATATTGTTTATAAGAAAGCTTTAAAATGATTAAGAAACTGTATCATAACAATGAGTGTCTATTAATAAAAACTGAAACATTATAATAAACAGTATTTAAAGTTAAGGCAGAGCAAAATTAACAAAGTCAGCTAAACTGCTTCCAGGAAAAACATCAACAGAGTTAAAAACTTTTAAAAGGGGTCGAGACAACGTTCGCCGGGACAGCTAGTATAATAATAAAAAAAAAAAACAAGAAAGTAAGCTAAGTTCGGCAAGCCGAAGTTTAAAAACCCTTACAGTAAGTATTTACAATTTGGTATATTTATTTATTTATTATTATTTATTACCCTTGCAGGGTATTATAATTTTATTCAGAAGTTTGCAACGCAGTGAAGGAGATATTTCCGACCTGAGGGATATTAATACATTTACAGGTAGTTTTTAGGATACCTGCTGTCTTCGTCGCGGTTCTGAGGGTCGTTCGGCTCCGTGGTCGTCCTGTCAGGTCGCGCGATGGGCGGCTGACCGGGAGGGCGTGCATGGATTCGCACCAAGAAAATTCTCGAGGGGCCAATCCAATAGCCTTTCGGGTACGCGGTTGTGAGCTTTCAACGTCTACCAATTAGTAGGGATGTCGTGATATTACAAAAATATCGTATCTATGATATTTTTTATCAAAACAAAATGATGATAATATTTAAAATATTAAAAAAAATATCGATATATTTGATTTTTTTTTTCAAATAAATTTTTTTTCCCCCACAATAAAAATATAAAAGTGTCTTATTAACTTAATTTTTTTTATTTAAATTCATGGATTTCTAATACAGATAATAATAATAATAATACGGACAATAATACAGATAATAAGAAATTTAATATATTAATGCCAGAACTTAAAATTAAGAGATTTTAAAAACACTCGAGTAATATGTTTGTCCGTCATCCGGCTTCGTGCATCGCACACTATACATTTTATAGCGGACGCCAACCGTTCTGAAGGCACTGAGCTAGCCGGAGTTGACTTGTGGCCATTCCATACCTCGATTGGATTACTTTCCCATGCAGCTTGGGGCAAGCTAAAATATAATTTAAGATCCTTGCTCTCCTTGTTCTCATCGTCCAAGTCTTTTGCAATGGAGGTGTTATGCAGCTCGTGAAGTCCCCCAAATCCTGAGAACTGTCGACATTAGAAATCTGTAAAAGTTTAAATAATTAGTATGTATATTTATAATACGCACACATACATACATATGCCATATGTACATACCCAGCAGACAAAGAGCCAGCTGAGGATAAAAAACATTCTGGTAAGGTATAATGCAAGTTGTTTGCAATAATAAAAATCTAACAATTTATTTTTTATTTTTACAGAATTAATGAACTTGCTGGGGCGGCTTTTGACGGAGGTCACTTCTTTAAGAAGTGAAGTGCCTTCTATTAAAGCCAAGGTTTGCGGGGAAAACAAAACCCCTAAACTTGTAATGCCGCTGGAGAATTTTAAAAATATTGACGACTTAAAGATATTTGAGCTAAGACTTAAGACTCGAATATTTTCTCCAAACTTGTAAGTTTATTTAAACTAATATATTTCATTGAAAAGAAAAACGAACAGGATATATATTTATTTACAGGTCAACGATTTGTCTTTATGTGGGGAGAAATCCTATGAGAAATTCATCCGTCAATGTTGGCGGGATTTGCTCGCGGATGACGTGGCGCGCCAATGGTCCTGGCGTGGGACTGAGGCCAAATTATGCATTCGTGGGATGCTTATAATGTCATCCCTCAGAGGTATATTTTTTTAATAATTATTTACTTATAAAAATTTGTATTCTTACAGTCGCTTTCAAGAATAAATTGGCTTTGGAGGACGCCGATTTCGAACGCATTACACAAAAATATTTCCAATATGCGCAGGACAGACTAACCAAAACTAACAATAAGAAAATAAAAACTATTATATACGGGGCGTTCCACGCAAAATTTGCCACTAAAATTTTTTTTTGCTTCTTATATTTTTTTTTCGGTTTATTGCTTGAAAATATTCGATACGTATTTTTTTATTTCATTCTGATACTTGGAATTTCCGAGAAATAATTTTCTAAAGTTTCCCGTTTTTAAAAAAGATACTTTTTTCAACCGCATATACTGAGAAAACTAATGAAGATACAATAATTTGTCCAAGACATGAAACGTGCGCCCTTTCCTTAGCTTTCCAATAAGTTAAACTAAAAAAA
>VNJT01003103.1:0-26257 GCA_008042655.1 Drosophila burlai
AACTAATTTATATTTATTTGTAATGTTCTGAGTTTTATTTAACTTTGGCAGACTGACTATTATTTGGCTTTAATACATTTCAGACTTTAAAGGCAGTTTTCTTTGAGTTGCAGACTTGGTTCCTTAAACCACCTCGATGGGAGCCACAGGTTCGCCACCAGCGACCAACTCCTTGACCAGGTTGCGTCCCCAGTCGATCCTCACATCGGCGCAGTTCTTGAAGGTTTCCTGAGGGCCACAGCCCAGGGCTCCATTGCCGGAGTCGTCGCAGATGCCCCAGTTGTTGGCTGAAAAAAAATAGCAATAAATTTCGGGCAACACAAAACCACGCCCAATACTTACCACCCACATAGGTCCAGCGGAGGACGCAGTGCTCACAGGTGACTCCATCTGGCAGAATAGCGGTCACATCAAACTCTCCATTCTGGGTGCCGATATTCAAGGATTCGCTGCCATCGGCGAAACGCAGACGGTGCTGGTTAAAGCATTCCTCCGACTCTCCGCCGAAGACGTCCAGGTTGCACAGGTGTAACTCAAAGTGTCCAAGGTGATTGGTGGTGATCTTCACGCCCACGGTAATGGCATTGCCAGCCGAGTAGCTTCTGGTCACCACACCAGCACCACCGATGCTGCCTCCGATCTCATTGGCACGGGGCTGGCCATCGGAAAAGTTGTCGCCGCATAGACCACAGCGTCCTCCGTTGTTGGCCTGGGTCTGTGGATATAAATGTATGATGATTAGATGAGTTTTAAGAAATATTTTACATTGAGCCGGTTTATACAATTTCTATCTATTTAGGGGTAACAATAGTTTTGGACTTGGACTGATTTGATCTATGCCATATATCCTCTATAAGAGTTATCGGTTTCTTACAATTCCCAACTTCAAAATCAGCATGAGATGTAATTATTTTGAACGCCAACGCCAATTATTAGCCTGGTCTTAACGCTTTCGAACTTTTAGATTCATAGAGCAAAAATTTAATAAAAAAAATTTTCCGTTTCCTATTTTCAAATAATTATAGAAAATTATAGCCTTATAGAAAATACAAAATTATGAGAAATACTACTAGTGAGGAAATGTACTTTTAATGAGCGTCAAAGAGAACTTTAAACAATTTTCAAAGCCAAATTCAGTATACTCCTTAATTCTATCTAGACGAGAGAAAGCCTACGAATTAAATCTAATTTTTTAAAATACACATCCTTCACTCACATACAATCCACCGCAGAAGAGTTCATTGTCGTTCCAATTCTGAGGAGCAGAGCCATCGTAGCGCCAGCGGGAGGACCGACTGGGTGGGGACAGCATCATTCCGTGGGCATCGATCTGCTGCAGACCAATGGCCAACAGCAGAGTCACGCTGAGCAGGTACTTCATGGCGGAGGTATCGGTTACGCTTTCACTTTCACAATGCCTCTTTTACGGTGGCCGTCGGATTTATATTTGCTCCTGTGCTCACTTATCATCGTGTTTCGATTTGGATTCAAGAGTTTTACAATAGCTCTCAAGTGATAACGCAACGTGATAATACTCAGTATAAATAATAACAATTGCACTCGCGGTCCTGGTCGAAATCCGCAGAATCAACACTCTAGATAACCCCCCGGATAAGCATCTTCGATTGGCCCAGTGAAATATTCATAAAAGTGTCGAGCTTCAAGAATGCCACATACCCTTATGTGTACAAGTGCCTTAAATAGATATTGCTAACTTTGTAATCACACTCGTGCAATCTAAGGTTCATTTATTGAATTAATTGATCTCAAGTATTTCCCATCGAGTATTTGTTTTGGGTTAACGGCTTATCAGACTCCGATTCCATTTACGGCTATGTACGATTTCATTAAATTGTTTTAGTTCATTGAAGAATTCATGAAAACTTCAAGTAGGAGCCTACCCAGGAACCTATTGAATTTATTTACCCTGAAAACTATACTTTACATATCCATGTCCAAGGATATTTGTATTATTTACCAACTGAAACTACATAATTTATTAATTTTATATTTAATAGCCTTATTATTAATTTACTTCCTTATTGATTGGTTTCATTCTTCCGAAGCATGACCATAAATATTTCCGGAGAAAAACAAGAATATAAATACCCTTGCATTAGTATACATATATTTAAGGATTGGCAACTACATATAGTCAGTCGTCCGATCTTGATTAAATTAAAACAGAAATTCTAAAATAATATAAAATGTTCCACTACACACAGCTTGAATGAAGTCAGAATCGGGGAAAACATCAGGGTTGTTTGGGCAGATCCCCGTGGCGCGAAATCCAGCTTGGAGGCGTTAGTGCCAAATCCAATGTGGTGAAAACAAGACTTGGGATTTCGGAGATTATTAAAGCTATTTATCTAATTATAGATATTGTGTTGTTTTTTAAATGGTTGCCCCGTTCTTCCAGCTTTACAGTATTGGTCTCTGTAAAATATGGCTTCATCCTTTCCAGGGCTTGGAAATATTCATCTAGGATCGGATTGTAAAATTCGTTTCACTTTTTTTGTTTGTTTTGGCAATTCTTTGGTGGTAGCGTATGCTGTCTCGCAGTGACTTCCACGCATTTATACAATCCCTCGCTATAAATAAATTTGATTTTGATAATAAAATAAAGTAATTTCCCAATGGCCTCCCAAGCATTATTGAAAAATATTGAATTAAAATGCCCTTTGTGGGTTTAATCCCGTATCACGAGCTTCGCTTCTACGGCTTTAATTAATGGCACATATTTTCTCACCTTGCCATGATTGGTAACGTATACGTAATTGTTTTTAAGCAATATTTTCATTTTAATATTAAATATTTTAGGTTTCCTACAACGCCTGCCGCAGGATTTCCTGACCCTTGGCCAGGCACTTGACCAGCAGCTCATCGCTGTTCGCATTGGGGGACTTTGATTTCAAGGCTCCTGACTTCAGGGTGGTGTTGGCTCTCTTGGCTGATGGTCTGGCGGTTACTTGGCGCTGATCCAGGCTAGAGTTGGCCCGCTTCGGCAGGCATGGGCTGCAACTGGAGTTGGTGCTCTTGAAAGATTGAAAGAGGACGAGCTGATGTATTAAGGGTCAGCATGGTCGGTCTCAGACTACAGGCTGCCAGGCAGAAGTTATCGCTTCGCTTACGGAGACTCGATTGCTTTCGCACCGGAACCCTCTGCCGCTTAGGTCACCTAAGGAATTGTAACGCGAGTCGGCTCCGGCGCCACGCAGCAAGAGTATTGACCCTGCCTGTTCTGGCGACTGATAGAGCTGCATCCTGGTCCTGCCTATGTGACTTGGCAACATCATCGGCTGGCGATGCAGAACTCAGCCGGCGGAGCGGGCAGCTCTTCGTATTTAAGACAAGCGGTCCCGGCGAACGTTGTGTGTATAATCTTTTCATCTGTTTTCTTGTGAAAACAAAACTGGTCGTCTGAACCATTGTGCATTGGCCCAATTATTTCACAATAAAATGGTGCAACCCTTAGGCTGAATAATTAGGCGAAAGTGCCAAAACAAGGTATACTTTTAGGCCACAAATGTTAGGAAAGTGTGAAGCTGTCCATATAAAATATAATGAAATTGTATTGAAAAAGTTTAGTACTTATTTGTGAATTAACATACGCATAAGCCATGAGATATGAATAATTGTTTTTAACGATTTGAAATTTGATGAAAACCGAATTTGTATATCTGAGCTGTCTAGGAAAATCCGAATTTTGTTTAATCTGTGATGTATATTTTTTTATTTAAATATAAACTATAAATATATATTTATTTCAATAAAAAAAATTAATTTAATTTTTGTTGCCCTATTTTACTTCCTTTTTAATTTGTTTCAATCTTCCGAAGCATGACCATAAATATTTCAGGAAAAAAACTAAAAAGTACATGACACCAATGACTATAAAATAAAAGGCGTAAACAGTAAACTGCTGGAAGACATCCAGATTCAGATTGGCATTCTCCGACACGACCACGAACGTCAGGACGACCTGCAGGATGAGGCCCACAAAGGTGTTGAACCCAAAAACCAAGGCAAAGCTGTCCTCTAGCAAACTGCTGGCCAATTCAGAACTGCAATTTCAAAGAGTTTTATAAATTTTCCATAGAGATTATTAGAATTATATGACGAACCTGGCCACCGTTATAGTAAAGGCGAACAAGGCGCCATACAGCACATAGCCCACGTAGGATAGGTATATGTTGGAGGTCCAGCAGGACAGAAGCACGCATCCTCCCTCCAGGATGGTCAGCAGGGCCATCGAGAGCATGCTGGTGCTGGTGCTCAGACGTCCGGCGTGGAAGTATCCGGCCAGAAGGGCGAAGACGGCACTCAGAAGGGTCAGAGCAGCGTCTACAGCCCCGTTCCAAAGAATCTGTACAGAAGACCTCCAGAGTAAACTCTCTTTCTTGAGAACGACTCTCTTCTTTTACTCACGGTCGGCTCGTTTTCATATGACTTCCACACCACCTGCATGTAGGTGGTGATTTGGAGAAAGCCCGCCAAGCTCATGGCATACCACAGGCTCCACTGCACCACCAAGGGATTGGTGTATGCGTTGTGGAAATGTGACCAGAGAAGCTGCAAGGCTTGGACGCTCTTATTTGGAATTGGCTTCACCGTTGCTTCCGTGACCTCTGCTTTAGCCTGCTCAGGACCTCTCTCAAGGGCTCCGGTATCGGCGCTGACCTTAATAGCTTCGGTTCGATTGTGGAAGTACACGCTTTTGTCCACCTTGGGCAGGAAAAAAGCCCACAGCAGCGCCACGACCTGTGCTGCGGATCGATCAAAGTGAATTAGTGAATCAACAATAAATAATTTAATCTTCGATAAGCTACCTACAGCTGACGGTGATGTAGAATAGTTGCTTGTAGTTCATCCAATCCAAGCCAATTATCAGCTGCGCCAAGATTCCGGCCACCAGCTTGCCCACGAACATGGCTGCTCGGGTGTGCGAGGTGACCCTGGGGTAATACTGCTTGTCCACTTGGGCGTAGATGTACGAGTAGTAGGCCACCTCTGCCGCTTGGTAGAAGCCATATAATACTTCCACCGCTTGCAGACCCGTCAGAGTGGTGGTCCAGATCAGTGTGCCCCAAATGAAGATCCCAGTCAGAGCATTGGCAATGATCACGGGCTTATATCTGTTCCAAAATTATAACAAACGGTATTATGATGTCGATGATTACGAATAACGCTACCTTAGCAAATCGGTTATCAGGAAGACGAATATAAGGAGAGCAAGATAGGAGTAGGTTCCCACCGGGTAAACGGAGCGATTGACCTCGTCCTGGGTGACGTGGTACCACTCGCCCATCAGGATCTCCGCATGATAGGGCTCCGAGGGCCGCACCTCCCGCAGAAAGCCGAAAATGCAGAGCACACACGATACCTTCAGCCAAGACTCCATCCCGCTTCGACTGCCGTTTAAAATCTAATCGCGAGTTTTGCAATAGCGGAGCGATAGTGCTAGAGGTAGCTATGTCTGGCGGCGTGCGGAGAGCTTCGTTCGGTCAGCTATTAAAATAATTGTGCATTCTTCCGAGGGCTTAGCAGGGTTAGCCCCCAAGTATAGAGATTTAGCTCCGACACTTGTAATCAGCGCAACCGCTATATCACTATTTACGAGCTCGGGGAGATCTCTAATAGGCGTGCTTACTTGCATTGGGCATGGTCACGTTCTTGATTCAATTGCTCTCGACTAGCGCTATTCCCACTCCATTAAGTTGGCCATATAAATTATCTGCATTAGACAATTATCTTTGTAATTAAGTGGATATGTAGGGAAATTCTCAGGGAGTCTTGTTCATCTTTTAATGGAACATACTTACTTACATACCTGAGCTTATTAGTTAGCTTATTAATAGTAAAGAGTAAAGTACAGGGCATATATTTGTAGGAACACGATTCCCATAAGCACGCAACCGGGACCAGGTAGTAAAGTTAATATCCCAGAAAAACCATCAAAAGCTTCGTTTCTATGGACACGATTAGAACATCTTAGCGGACAACGTGGCATTATCTTGCTATATGATCGGTTGCCAGCGTCCTTATCCGTCTCTACCACAGCATGAAGTAATGAAGTGCTGTGATTAAGATGATTTGATAATGAAAAACACAATGAGTACTAAAAATAATTGGTATCTTTATTCCGAGCACTTGAGACTGATTGTGCGCTTTATAAATGGAAATCTGCACGGTTTACTTAGAAGTCGGCGTCAGATTGCAGATAATTAGGTGAGATAACTCTTCTGGGAATACAATCGACGATCGCTTGAATACTATCTTAAAGAGTATTCCAACACAGGAACATGTGTTTTCTTAAGTCACAAAGCGGCAACTTTAAGTACTCTCTAAATGCATCTAAAATCACTCCAAAGAGTTCTCTAGCGTTTCGCTCTCGGGGGCAGGGCACCAAAGCCACTCCACCAGCACGGATATCAGATAGAGCACGCCTACGCCTATGAAATAGAAGGCGTACGCTGTGTACTGACCCACGGGATCAAGTTTAAAGCCCGTGACAAAGATCATGGTCAAGAGCGACTGAAAGATGAGGGCGACAAACGTATTAAAGCCAAAGACAAGCCCGAAAATATCATCCTCCAAATGTCTGGCCACCTCAGCACTGCAAAGATATCAAAGTAATAAGTAGTGGAACCACACTTGATCTTAAATATCAATGCGCTCACCTGGCCAGGGTAATGGTGAAGCCGTAAAGACCGCCGAATATAATGAATCCCGCATACGACCAATAAATGTCCTTCGTCCAGCAGCAGATAAGTACACAGCCGCCCTCCAAGGCGGACAAGAAAACCATGATGAGGAGGGATGTGCGTGGCTTCAGGCGCCCAGTGTGCAAATATCCTGCGGCCAAGGCACTGAGAGCCGCCAGAGCAGTTAATACGGCATCGACGGCACCATTCCAGGCGATCAGAGGCTCCGGCTCGATCACTTTCCACAGAACCTGCATGTAGTAGGTGACCTGGAGGTAACCAGCCAACCCAATTGCATACCACAGACTCCACTGTACGACGCGGGGATTGGTGTAGGCCGTGCGGGTGTGCTCCCATATCAGAACCAAAGCTCGAGGCTTCTTGGGAGTTGCTTTCGGATGGGGGACCGCCACATCCAGGTTGTCTTCTCCGGGCAGCTGCGTTTGCTGATCTATGTCAGTGCTAATCTGCTCCCGATGGAAGTACAGGCTTTTGTGCACTTTGGGCAGGCCAAAAGCCCACAGCATGGCAATTATTTGAGCTGAAATAATTCAAATTTAAAGCTCTGCCTGACTCTCGAAGAAAGAAATACTTGCGGATTGATTTATCCAAACTTACTGCTAAGCGTGATGTAGTTTAGTTGCTTGTAGTCCATTAAGTCCAGATAAAGCATCAGCTGGGATGTGATCCCGGAAACCAGTTTGCCAGCAAACATGGCTGCGCGGGTGTGCGATGTGACCCTGGGATAGTACTTCTTGTCCACTTTCGCATAGATATAGGTATAGTAGGCCACCTCGGCGGCCATGTAGGTACCATAGAAGAACTCTAGAATCTGTAGCGACAGCAGACTTGTGGTCCAGATGAGCATGCTCCAGATTATCACACCTGTGGCCCCAATGGTGATAATCAGAGGTTTGTATCTGTTGGCCACATAATTGATATTGTAATAAATCATTGTATTTCGTAACTCAAAGATTTATTAATCAATTGCTTAAAATAGGTTTAAACTTTTAAAGAAAAACTAGATTAAGTTTAGATTAAGTTTATAAACATATAAACTAAGGCTTTAAAAAAGGATATTTCAAAGATTCTTTTAAGCGAAAACTTATAAAAATTGTACATTAAGTTTAGATCGACCGATTATCAATTTTCATTTTACTTAATAAAATACTTTTATACTTGGTTACCTTAGGAAATCGGTTATCAGGAACACAAAAACCAACTGCACCAGGTACGAATAGGTGCCCACCGGGTAAACATCTTGCGTGAGCTGCATTTCACAGAATTGAAAACTCCATATTTTAGACAGCATAAACCAACGAAATCTCACCTGGTCGCTTGTAATGTTCCGCCAGGGACCCAGCAGGTACTCCGTAACGTACGGCTCCGATGGCCGGATCTCACGAACGAATCCGAAGACGCATAGCAGACACGAGATCTTCAGCCACTCCTTCATCTTGTGGATTGTGTAACGGTAAAGCGTAATGCTATAACGTAACGATGCAACCAGGTGCTAGATGCAGCGTGGCGCGTAAGGGGGAGCGCCAAAATCAGTTGCCGGTAGCTGGTGTTCTTTACCCACATTTGGACAAGGGTAACCTGAATATATCTGCGGCGGGACAGCTTGGATTCACGGACAATCTGGTGTAGGTGTATCAGGCCATGGTCGTTGGGGTGTTCAATCTAATCTCTGCACTCCGCGGATTCAAAGTTATCACTTCAGAGCGAGCGCGTCGTTATATTTACACAGAAATCGCTGTTTCAAAGATTGTTAGATAATTGTGAATTTATAATCCTGCTATTGCAGACACGACTGGCCCGCGACGCTCGCAATTACCTTTTGAATGTCACTCATGGAGCAGTAACGCAAGTGTGCGGAATTACTCTCCCACAGGTGGATCGGGCTCTCGGTTCTCCAAGCACCCTACACGTGTTCTCCCGCGTACACAAATGACTCTGTACTTCCAATGTGCCAATGGCGCTGTTATCGATTTGTCGCGAGCACAAAACACTTTTGCGACTAATAAATATTTATTTACCTAAAATGCGGCAGCCACAATTAAAATCAATTGATTTCCGAGCCATAAATAAATTCGATTTCGTGCGGTGCCGGCTGTTACGTCACAACAACAACAACAACAACAACAACAGCAACTGCGATGCAGCATCTGTTCGTACGAAAACATTCGAGATGGTTGGCAACGCGGCTCAGCTGTTCTCACCTGACTGTCATTGGCTCACATTTCGAAGCGATAAATAAGCAATTCTAGAAACATTGGCAACAACCAGCACTTTGTTTATTGTAAAAAATACACGTTTCGTTTATTTAGCGCGCTCAGTTTAAAATTAGTAATGTGTTGAATGTGGTACAGAGTATTTTGTATGCATTAACAAATAGATTCAGAGGGGAAACGTTGGCTATTTACACAAACAGAAGAGACACGCGAAAAAGCGCTCGCTTTTCCCTTACGTAGAATTTGACGGAGACGACTGACTGACTGACTGACTATGAGCTAAAATTGGCCACACTTGCGGAAAGTTAGAAAGTACATGTAAAAAACTCTTAACAGCAACATTGAGGTTAGACTCTCTCCGCTCTCCCGCTTCATGTGGGTGTCCTTCGGCTCTCTCTCACTGCTGGGCAATGGGCGTGGCCACGGGCGGGGCTGGGGAGGCGTTGCTCGCGGGATCATCCGCTACCGTTACGAATTCAATGGAGGCGGAGTTGATGCAGTAGCGCTTGCGCGTGGGCTTCGGTCCATCCTCGAAGACGTGGCCCATGTGGGCGGAGCAGCGGGCGCAGCGGACCTCGGTGCGTATACGTTCTGGATGTGCGATTAGTAGTAGAATATTACCCCCTTTTTATTTGCATTTTGCCATTTTGTGGGATTAGATTTGCATACGTTTCGGTTTTTTGTTGTTTGTTTGTTGTAGCGCAGTTTTGTTTCACATTTTTTTTACAATATTTTTGTTATGTGTATATATATATATTTTTTTTTTTTTTTTTTCGTTTTTCAAGGTTAATTCATCGTTTTTGTTGTAAACAAATTAACAGAAAATATATTGCAAAATGGGTGAAAATGAAAAGCGAAGAGATTGTAGAGAGTTTAGAGACGGGGGGCAGAGCGAAGAAATAACGG
The DNA here is from genome assembly GCA_008042655.1 of Drosophila burlai. NCBI lineage: Eukaryota > Metazoa > Arthropoda > Insecta > Diptera > Drosophilidae > Drosophila > Drosophila burlai. The sequence goes on from VNJT01003103.1 coordinate 9,845, forward strand.
CAAATAAATGTGAGTGCAACAAAGAGCGAAGGGGGAGGACGAGGCGGAGCGAAGATGGGGAAGAAAGAAAGAGAAAGTGCAAAGTGAAACGGAGAACGAGAAAAAGAATAAAGAATGGACGGCGGCGGTTGACAAATGAAATGAAATCACGTAAATCAAGCGAAAACACATGACGAATCAGAATTTGAAATGGATTCAGTGATTTTGGGTTGCATTTCCACATAACAAGTGTACATAATATTTTGGTTAATTAAGCATTTTATGGCGTTTATTGTGTGTTTCATGTTACAATTTAAATTTGATGAGTTCGTGTGAGTATTTTGGTTGTGTGTGTAATTTTTTTGTTAGCAAAACAAACCCCCAAAGAACGTTTACAGGCGTACATTTAGTGTTTTTTTTTTTTTTTTTTTGAAGCGAGTTAAAAAAAGAGAAATAGAAAATATACGAAAAAACACATTATTCGGTTTGCTTAAGACACTCTAAATAGTATATGGACATAATGGGTTCGGTAGTATTCGGGTTATGTTATTGATCATGAGTAGGAAGCAACGAAAGCAAGAGTGTAAGCGAAATAATAACAAAATAACTAAATTACAACACCGGCAAATAAAAATGAAATGTATAAATAAATAATCGAACAAGCTACACATACAAACATATGCACAGACACACACACACCCCATATACATAATGGCCCTGTCCCCAAAAATAAAATCCAACAGACCTTGGATCGATCGTGAACTCGAAATGGGAAATATGAAATAAGCTCATATGGGTGCTAGAAATGTAGTTTCCTATGGATTTAAAACCCAAAAAAAGAGGGAAGATTGATGAGAGAATGACAGTTAACCGAAAAGTATAGAAAAACCAAATAAGGGAACCTCTTACGCGGATCACTTTGTCCTGTTAAATCATTTCTGTCCTTGCGTAAGCTTAATCTATCTATATTCAAACAGGTAAACTCCTTCTAATTGTGTAAATCTGAGTTAACATACATTAGTTTCTAATATATTTCGATGGGAGTGCCAAGTGAGTTTAAAACAATAAACCAAAGCAAGAATAGATTTCTTCTCTTCATAAACAGTGTGGTGAGAAATTCAGGGATGTCGAGAAATCGCAATGAATTTAAAAGCAACTTAAATTGTTCTATCTTAAATTAGCACCAGAATTCAGAAAAACAAAATATATTTCTTTTCGTACTTTTAGACTGCTTTTTGAAAATATTTAAAAATTCGATTTCTGTGGCACCCCTGATTATAAGGTCTTGAAACCGAAAGAGTAGATTGGAGTGAAAGTTGCCAACATAAAGTACATACACATATACAATTTCATTCGATCTTAGACTGATTTACAACCCTAATCTCTCACTCCTCATTCCGTAATAAATTTTCAAGCATCGTTCTTGTGCAAGCTTAGTTTCATTCGCATAATAAACTCCTATAAAATATCTTTTTATATCTTTCTCTCGACATGACAAAAGTAAAAGTGTCTTTTTGTATAGAAATCTAACTGCTCTGAATCTCTCTGTGTAATGTGGTATTTCCTCCAGGTATCTCTATATAGGGCTCAGTGCGGGCTCAACTCCCATCCAGCTGCAATGTCCTCCCGGGGGCTAGCAGGCAGATCGGTCATTATTTCTTGGATGACACCGCCGGCGGATCTGCCTTCGATGGCGCCGGAGCACTCTTCACAAAGTCGATCGACGCAGAGTTGATGCAGAAGCGGCGGTGCTTGGGCGGCGGTCCGTCGTCGAAGACGTGGCCCATGTGGGCGGAGCACCGGGAGCAGCGCACCTCAGTGCGCACCATGCCTAGCGTTTTCGAAATGACTACTGTTGATTTAATCGGGTTAAGAGTGTGATATTCGTGTGCGGGTGGATATTGGTTTTGGGGGCAACAGTCGAAATGAGATTCGTATTTCGTATTTTCAGATTTTATTTTTTTGTGGAAGACAAGTTTCGAGAAAGTCAGGCGGGATAGAAGAGGTGGATAAGAGAACACAATACTCGGTTAGGAATTAATTTTAGTCGCTCTTCTCGCTTAGTTGCACATTCAGGCGCTGCCACAGCAGCGGGAACACTCACAAGACTAGACGGTAACACGGCACAAACGGCAACAACAGCAACAGGCCAACGGCACAACTACAGTGAACTGTGGGCAACACGCACCACATGTACCATGGAACGAGTTTGGCTTCAAGTTCACGTTCAAGTTAAAATTAAAGTTCAAGACAAACAAAGCGAATAACATAACAAAAGAACATAACAAGGCAACACAATTAGCACAAAACAGATATGAGACACTTCTTCTACTACTTCTTCTTCAATTCTTTTCATATCTCTTAGCCTCTTTTTAAGTTTTTTACTTATACAAATGTAAATCTAATTTGTGTTCATTAAACTCCTATTTTATATGGAAAGTTCTTAAGTATTTAATGTTGATGTTAATTAAATTGGGAGTGCTTTTAAGGCGTAGATATTTATAGCTTCTTAAAGGATACTGCTTTTATTTTATGACTGCAGATATTTACATATGAAACAACTACACATGATTCCCTTTCCTCCTGACATGAATTTAGTCTTTGCTCAGCTAGAACTTAACTTTTCACTTTGGTGCGGCAACGAAACAGCAACTCAAATTAAACAGAACTCAAAACGTTTTGCAACTAACAACTACGAGTGCCGAACGAGCTCTAGACTCTAGAGTCTAGGACCATGGGAAGTGTGCCGCGTGGGCGGTACGCACCTGGAATGCTGGCGTCACGGTGCAACGTAACCTTGCCCTTGTCGAGGACATCGTTGAAGGCCGGCCATCCGCAGCCGGCGTCGTATTTGGTGTCCGAGCTAAATAGGTCCTGGTGGCACACGATGCACTGGTAAACGCCCTTCTCGTAGTGCTTGTTGTAACAGCCTGCGGTGGTTGGGAAACACAATACGTTATTCGGGATTTAGCTCCACCAAAATATGTATGTTTAAGTTATTTTCTTAGGGGGAGGGAGGCACACCTGTGAATGGGCGCTCGGTGCCAGCCTCCTGTGTAACCTGATACTGCAGCGGTGTCAGGCGCTTGCGCAGCTCCTCCTTGTTCACCGTAACCTTTTCGCTCTTATTCTCCATGCTTGCTTTTCCGGTGGAATCCCTCTTAGCAGCAGAGTTGTCGTTGCTGTGACGTGAATCTGAAACATAATACTTTGGTGTTTAGTTTGTGGTTTGGTTATGTGAATGTTTCTGTAACCACCACGGCTCACCACTAGTTGGGTAATGGAATTTGAGTAATTATGGCAGAGAGAAGGGTCTTGCTTGTCGCCAAGCTTCCTCCTTAATCTCGCACTTATCAGTGGGACTTTCAACTAAACCTTGGGCAAACATAATTTGTTAATTTAAATGCCATCTTTTGGCCTACAATCAAGATAAGAAAAAGGTGATAGCGGCTATCAGCAATGAGTGGCTAAAAAATATATTCAAAACCACAAAATCATCTTATTTTGGTAAATATGCGATTAAAGTCATAAACTCAGATGAAAATAACTGTTCTTTATCGCTTTAAGCAATTAAGAAACATAATTTTGAACTGATAAAACTTGTGATTTCTGTTAGTCATTTATTCAGATTTTAATACCGTCTTTTCATTAAGGAATTCTTACCGCCTTAGACTTTTCAGTAGAACTCATGTCCCATTCCCCATGGTATACACCCCCAGAAAACAGAGTAGCCGGAGTTGTGCTTATACAAAACACTGGAGCTAATTGGCCAAGGTGTAAACAGAATGGTTAAGTGCAGCCAAAGAGGCACAAGCAACAAATCGAGTGGAGAAACGCATCGGGCCAAAAATATGCCCGCTGCCAGCAATAAAACAAAGTGGCGCCCAAAGTAAACACACAAAATTTGGGGGGATTGCGTCCAAAAGGGGGCCTGCTTCACGCAGGGGGAATAGTGATCAGGGGAAGGGGAGCACCTTTTATTTTCGGTGCAATAATAGAAAACCACCGAAGTGTGTCGCGGGCAATTAATTAAAGACAAATGAATTAATTTCGAGAAAAGGCGAAAATAAAATCGAATAGCTGAAAATACCGGGAGAAAATTGCGTTCATAAGGAATGCAAACGAGGCAGCAATTTGAACTAGAAATTGTGGCTAAAATTAGAAGTTTGCCAATCGATTGGATGGGAAACTCAACAAATGGGATCAAAAAGCAAGTCCATTGTTTTGAATGAATGCGGAGCCACACCCACAGGTGGAGCGTTGCCCCTTGGCTGAGTCAACAAATTAAATATGTATTCTGTATAACGGAGAATGGTAAGTTCTATGCTTCCTGCTTTGATGTTCTTTATTAATTATTTTTTATTATGGAAAGTTTCAGTTAGCTTCAAGAACTCAAAGAGGTATAAGAAAAGACTTTGAAAATCATTGGGGTCTAAGTAAACATCTTGAAGTCCTACAAATCAATGTTATTTTTGTTAATTAAAGTTTGTTTTATATTTTTATTTGATTTAAACGAAAAAATAGTTCGAAAAACACGAGTCATAGTGGTGTTTATCGATTTTGCATAACTTGTTTGTTTATTCCTTTGGTAATAACTAAACTGAAGGAAAGGAAATTGTGGACTGTAGAGTGACCTGCAGCTGACTTGTCTTGAAAAGGGTATACTAATGTCGACTGTCTGTCTTCCGTCGTTTTCACCTGTCACTCACCTGCATAGCAGCGGCTAGATGGAAAAGCAGCGGCGGCAAGTGCGAAATTTCGAGTGCGCCGCAGTGCGTGGCGAGAAAGTGAAAACATTTTTCAAGTCCCCTTAGTTTTCGGCTAATCCAAGGTGACAACTGCACTTGGCACTGCCAGTTCGCCACAAGCTTGTTATTCAATCAAACTGTAACGGTGGAGCGTGGAAAACTAGGAAAGCGCTGAAAAGCACGGGGCAAATGGCGGAAAGTCAACCCACGCGAACTTATATTTATGCAATGCCCGTGCCGTTGCCACTTCCGTCTTTATTTCTATTATTCCGTTCTATTTTCGTTTAGCTTGTTGTGCTTATGCGCTTGGCTTGCGCGAGTGTGTATGTGTGGTTGGGTTGCAGGGAGAAAGCGCATTAGAGAGAAAGCCGTGGATGCTCAATTGCACGCTCATTAAAAGAAAATTGTCTGGCGCTCGCTCAGTTTCCCAAGTTCTCGGCTCCAATGTCAGCCCAACAAACCACACACACACACACAATACACAAACTGAAGCACGCACAACACTCATTTCCCACACTAGACGCGGTGGCGTGTGTGTCCTTGGGTTTCCTGGAAGCGTCTCACCTGCCAGAAACTGCCCGAAATGGTGCTGCGTCTGTTTGTTTCTATTTTTGGCCTTTTGTTTATGAATCGAAGCGTGCTCTCAGTCTAATAACAAGCTGGCGGCGCCGCAATGTGTCGCTGCGGTGGAAACTCAAAAACTAATACAATAAACTGCCAAACAGCTGACGATGAAAAGTTGCTTTCCCAGCTGAAAAACTGTCGATAGAGAAACTATCGGGCTCGAATAGTTGTTTGTGTTCTTTTTTTTTAATAGCAACGGAAAACTTTTTGAAAAATTAACAAATATGCTTGAGTAAACTATTTGGCAATTGAAGAGTGTTCAGTTATTAAGAATGTTATTGATAGCTACGCAAACATTTTGGATTTTTGGAAACGATAGTCCTCTTTGGCACTAATTTATCGATTAACAAACAGCTGACAGCGTTGCCAACCACAGGCGAAAAAGGCGACTGGAAGGGGTGTAGAAGTCTGGCAACGCGGTGTGACTTTTTGTTGTTCTCACCGAATTTCGAGCTCTGCAAAATTGTTTATCATTAAAAAATCGACTAAGCACAGGAAAGAACTGACGCTCCTTGTGCCGCACAACAGGATTCAGAAGCTAATTGCACTGCCCAAAAACTCACTATGCGCTGAGCCCACCAGCAGGAGCCAATTAAGAGCACAACGACCACACGCAGAGAGGGCGTTAACTATTGTGGGGGTGGAACCCAGCGAAAAAAACAGGGAAAAAAGGCCAGGAAAGCAACCCATATCCAACTAATTTGCGAATTCACGGCCCCAAGCAGCATGAGCAACCACAGATACCATCACGGGGGCAACTACATGCACCCCCGCATGTCCTACCCCCCACACCACTTCACCTACGTCTCCTCGTGCGTCAAATACATGATCTTCCTGCTGAACTTCCTCTTCTGGCTCTTCGGGGGCCTGCTCCTGGCCATCGGCGTGTACGCCTTCATGGACAAGCTGAAGGATGGCAACGGCTGGGTGCGCCTGGATACGGTTTACGACGTTATATTCAACATTTCGCTGGTGATGATTATTGCTGGCATCGTGGTCTTTGTGGTCAGCTTCGCCGGCTGCTTGGGCGCCCTGCGCGAGAACACCTGCCTGCTGAAGTTCTACTCGATGTGCCTGCTCATGTTCTTCATCATGGAAATGACGCTGGCCATCATCTGCTTCGTGTTCCCGCAGTACATGAACTCCTTCCTAGAGTACCAGTTTACGGACAAGATCATCCATTCTTACCGCGACGACTCCGACCTGCAGAACTTCATTGATTTTGCCCAGCAGGAGTTCAAGTGCTGTGGCCTGAGCAACGCCGGCTACCAGGACTGGAGTGAGTATCACTGGGATTTGGTTGCAGCCTCAATAAGGTTATCTAAACTCATCCTTTTTGAGCAGGCAAGAACGAGTACTTCAACTGCTCCTCGCCGTCGGTGGAGAGGTGCGGAGTACCCTACAGCTGCTGCATCAACGCCACCGACATCAGCTCCGGCCTGGTTAACATAATGTGCGGCTATGGCGTGCAGGAGCATTCTGTGGCCGCCGCCAGCAAGCGCATCTGGACCAGCGGCTGCATCGAGATCGTTCGCGTTTGGGTGGAGCGCAACCTCTATGTGATTGCGGGCGTGGCTCTTGGCATCGCCCTGCTGCAGCTGTTCGTCATCTACCTGGCCAAGACCCTGGAGGGCCAGATCGACTTGCAGAAGTCGCGCTGGTCGTGAGTGCCATGCCACCATCCGTACTTGTACGGATACCCGCCCTGCGAAGACGACCCCTACTACAGCTCGCGGATGTGAGGCGGCGGGCGAGCTGTGCTGGTCCTTTCCGTGCTCAAATGAATCCCTAGAACTCCTAGATCAATCCATAGCTCTCCATAGCACCCTATTGTTCTCTCTCTTGAGTAGCGGAACGTGTGTTCTGTTACCTTTCCCCCAAATAAGTCTTACAATCGTATCGATACTCTCTCTAGGCTAAGTAATAATATTTATAATCATAACCGCAAGTCGCAGCAGCAGCTCTGTATGTTTTTAACGTCAGCGTGTGATGCTTAGTCACAAGTCAAATCGAACAAATTGAATGTTTTACCCAAGCAAATGTATGCAATATCGTACTATTTAAAAGACACTTGTATATAAGCTAGCGAGTTCCATAAGAAATATGCATTTAAAATGAGATTTATATTTAAAAACGCGAAACCAAAACTGCATGCACGTTTGTTAAACACAACAACATAACTAGACTTATTAGCAATTTTAAGTATCTGTGTGCGAACCTTGTTGTCATGCGTGTTCAAATACAGACATTCTATAAGTGTAAGCATGAAGTTTGCTTTGGGGAACTCTACAGGAATGCATATCGACAGGAAAAGTCTAAGTATCATCGAAAGTAACGTAAAATACTAACGACCAAACTTGTCGTTCTTAAGGGGTTTTCTACTTACGAGGCCGTAATTTTGCCCTATTTTCAAAAATTAATTGTGAGAAAACTGTGTAAGATAATGACATATTTCTTTTTCTATTACTTTTGTACATCTTTAAACTTGACACTATGAAGAATTTAAAGTGTGTTTAGCGAATCGTTCGTTGTTTATATGGGGTCAAAGTGGGGTCATCCAAATTTTAGGGGTCATTTTTCTGGTATCATAACTACCCTTCAACTTGCCCGAATTGAAAAAATTTAATTTTATTTATATTCAGTTTTACGTTTTCTATGCTTCTCCGAGTACGACTTTTTTTTAAATTAAAAATTGTTTTTAATATAATTTTTTTTGTAAAAAGTTCCATTTCAACCATGTTTTTTCACCTGTTGGAGGGTGTAAAAATTAAACAAAAAATTAAAAAAAAAATTCGTACTCGGAGAAGCATAGAGAATTGTTTGATAAAGAAGTGGGAAAAAATTTGGTTCAATTCGATGAAAATTACTGGTAGAAGTGATACCAGAAAGTTTAAAAAATGTGATTTTCGGGAAAACGCGTTTAAAGATAGGAAAAATGGTCGAAACGTATGGAGGTGGCAATCTTTCGGGCTTCGTTTACCCATGAAGGAATGCGAATTTTTCAAAACCCGTAGCGTATTCCTCAGATCCTCTAGTATTTAAAAAAAAAAATCGAAAATAAAAATCGTAAGTAGAAGACCCCCTTAACCACACGTGCATAAGTACGTATGTACGTATTTCGGTCTAATTAGTTTGGGTAAAAAACTTGTTCTGTTCTACTAACAAACACATCACGATTGCAATGATGTTAATGCTGTGAAGGATTTCCGGTTTGAGTTTACCCTAGCTTATCCGATAACCAGCTTATAGATTTATTTGTATTGCGAAATAGCGAAATATTCTAACGTCACAATCTAGAACAATTCATCGAACTTTGAGCTTGATAACCTCAATATTCCCAGACAGATAAGCAAGTCTAAGAAATAATGAAGTCGTGTAGTGAAACACAAACTTACAATGCGCCCTGTGAGAAATGGGAGGCCCCCTATAGAGATAGTATTACAAATACAATCGTTGTTTATTCTACGCAATCGCTGGCAATTGCTAGTATAAAAGGGAAAATGAAATACAATCTTTTTCAGTACTTGATAATGGAGCGAATGCTCTCGCCCTTGTGCATCAGGTCAAAGGCTTCGTTGATCTTGGACAATGGCAACTCATGGGTAATGAACTCGTCCACCAGCAAATCCTTTTTCAGATAGTCCTCCACCAGCTTGGGTACATCCGAAACGGAGCGCCAACCGCCGAAGGCAGATCCCTTCCAAACGCGACCCACCACCAGCTGGAAGGGACGCGTAGAGATCTCCTGACCAGCGCCGGCAACACCGATAACCACCGAAGTGCCCCAGCCCTTGTGGGTGGCCTCCAAGGCTGCACGCATGGTGTTCACATTGCCAATGCACTCGAAGGTGTAATCGAATCCGCCGTCGGTCAGGTCAATCAGGTAATTCTGGATGGCTCCCTTGTCGGCCACATCCTTGGGATTAACAAAGTCGGTGAAGCCGAATTTCTTGGCCAACTCGAACTTGTCTGGGTTGATGTCAATGCCGTAGACCTTTCCGGCGCCGGCCTTCTTGCAGCCCAAGCCCACGGCCAGGCCAACTGCTCCCAGGCCCCAAACGGCGCAAGTACTGCCAGGTGTAACCTAAAAAATACAAAATTAATTAATTCCTAGAACAGGTCTGAGCGTTACGTAAAAAAATTATTATGAATTCTCCACAAAATTGTGTCATCATAAGTTTAAATGTAATTTACTTTGGCTGTGTTGAGGGCTGCTCCATAGCCCGTAGAGATGCCGCAACCCAGCAGGCACACCTTCTCCAGCGGTGCCTTCTCGTTGACCTTGGTCAGCGAAATGTCCGCCACCACCGTGTACTCCGCAAAGGTGGACGTTCCCATGAAATGGAATAGCTGCTGCCCCTTACAGGAAAGACGGGAAGTGCCCTCGGGCATAACACCCGCACCCTGGGTCAGTCGGATCTTCTGGCAGAGATTCGTCTTGCCGCTCTTGCAGAACTTGCACTCGTCGCACTGTGGGATGTACAGAGCGATGACGTGGTCGCCGGCCTTGAACTTGGTCACGCCCTCGCCAACGCTTTCCACAATGCCGGCGCCCTCATGGCCCAGGACCACTGGGAACAGACCCTCGGGATCGGCTCCGCTCAAGGTGAAGGCGTCCGTGTGGCAGACGCCCGTGGCCGTAATCTTGATGCGCACCTGTGGGAAATTGGTATAATTGATCACTTGATCATAAACCAATACTAGCAAAGCAATTAACTAACCTCATGCGCCTTGGGCGGCGCCACCTCAATGTCCTCGATGACCAGCGGTTTCTTGGCCTCCCAAGCGACCGCAGCCTTGCATGTGATAACCTGCAATCGAGGTGTGTGTTTGCTGGATTGTTTCTTCTAATTAGTATTCATCGGGCTGAACTTACTTTGCCTTCTGTAGCCGACATTTTGCAGTGGAATTGTAGTGGAAAAGTTTCGCGACAAGATCAAGTGGCAAATGAAGAGTGAGGGGAAGCAACTGGCGATAACGAGGAGGAGGCGGGAAAAGGCCGGTCTGCAGTGTGACCAGAACACGATCGTTAATAAACACCAAAAAGCTTATCCATTTTTTTAATTTGGCTTGAAAATGAGAGTGACACGAAAACTTGAACTATCAATTCAGAAAAAAATTCAAATTTTTGGACTTACATTTCTAAAGACAATAAATAGTTAATTGCAATTAATAACAGTTTCCGAAGGGTAGCTTCTTGTTGGCATCTAAAGGTCAAAAGGCGAATGATTTCCAAAAGTCGTAAAATAGCTTGAAGGCCTTAGTCGATCTGGCTTTGAAAATTATATTAAAAAATTCTATTTGTTATTATAATAAAAATAATAATAATAAAAAATCTAAAAAAGAAAAAAATTATTTTTAAAATTGTGAAAATTTGAAACAAATTGAATTGTTTACTTTATATGCTAATTTGTTAACCCACAAAACGAACTCAGAATAACTTTCCGAACTAAAATGAATGTTTTTGGCTTTCGTTTTACAATTTATAAAAACTTTAGCTTCCGAAGGGTAGCTTTCTTTCTTATTTGTTATCTTTAACATAATTAATTTGTTTTATTATTAACATTTTTTCAAGTCGATCGATTAGAACCTTGTGAACATGATAAATAAGTTAAGTTAATTCACTTAAGCTTGGGTTCCGGATATCTTTTTCTTGGTACTAGCTTTATTACTTTATTTTATTTGTGCCTTTGTTTTATTAATGAATGGAATCTTCTTCAAATCAAATTGTACATGTAAATGTAGACATTATGTAGACAACAATCACAGCCAACTTCACTCCACCTAAGTCAGCTGTTTCTGCTGGAAATACTGTTATTCTTCAAAGTTAATGCAGTGATAAATTCAGGAACAATAACCATTTCAATAATTATAAAACAAAAATAAATAATTATTGCAATTAAACAAATTTACGTTCTAAAGAACATAATTTTAATGGCACATTAACTGTTGTTGTAGCCACAATATTGCATTTTAAGAGCTAAACATGGCCAAGGCGCAGGCGCCAAATTTCTTGTAAACATTGCCCGCCCAACCCAAAGTGCAACAAAAAGCGCCAATGAACGCAAAATCGGCACAAGGACATGCCAACACAAGCCAGGAAAAATCAATAACAACACAGCCGCGAAGCGACAGAGGCCGGAAGTGCACTTTTTTTGCATTACTGCGCGTTAAGTAACTCCGGGAAGGCAGTAAAAAATTGAACTTAATCAAGAAAGTGATGTAGGTTTCTTTGCTAACACGCTTTGGGGAAAAAAAAACTCTAAAATGGTGGGCAAGGGATCCAGCGGCTTGGGCGTGGACACAAACACGGGCAGCAAGGAACGCCCTGTTTTCATTCCGCCCCGGAAACGTCAACAAACTAAATCGGAGGCCAAGAAGCAGAACTATGTGGACCATATTGTCAGTGTGCAGGTTGGTAAAATGAATATGGAAAATAAATACAAACCAGTTTTACCCCGCCATTTATTATTGCGCAGCAAAACCGACCCAAGCTGTCACCCTCGAACCCAGGCCTCGAGGAGGAGCTCCGCAAGTCAAAGCTCATTATCAAGAACAAACAGCCACTGCCGCAGCTCCCGGGGGAATTGGGCGTTCCCAGCGCCCAGGACACCTTGGCGAGCACCCACTCGGCAAGCTCCACACAGCACAGCCAGAAGTCTGCCCGGTCGGCCGGCAATCTTAACGAGCTGCAGAACTTCGAGTCGATTTCACAGGGCACCAAGTCCACGTCGCAGAGGCATGAGAGCAGCACCGTGACCCCCAGCAGCTGTTGCTACTCGGAGAGCAGCCTGGACGCCAAGCTTAGCAAATCGCAGGACTGCCTGAGCAACCGCTCCTCCTCCAAGAAGCGGGTAAACATTCGAACTTCGGATCTGCCTGGACAGGCGCGCAACCAGCGCTCCTCGCCGGAGATCGCCAACTACGAGGACCTAGAGTCCGGTGAAACCAGTGTGCTGAACACCTACGACCAGAGTCTGGAGCGCGGCTATCAGGCGCGGAAGGAGGGCGGCGGCAACTACCTGACCATGACGGGCACCATTAAAAGAGGACGCAAGAAGGGCCAGTCCGTGGATCTGCAGATCAACATAAGCCGCGAGGAACTGGAACAGCTGAATGCTCACGCAATGGCCAGCGACTCACAGAAGGGCGGCAGCTTGTGCTGCACCTGCAGCTGCGGCACCGGACTCCACATCCTGATCATTTCGCTGCTGTGTCTGCCCTTCGTGACGGTCATCTCGGCGGTGTACTCCTTTTACATCGGCACGCTCACCTGGTACAACATGTTTAATTACTACTGCGAGGAGCGGACCTATCTCCACAAGATCCTGGTGACGCCGCTCCTGTTCGTGGCCTACCCTCTGGCCATTGTGCTGTGCACTTTCGGACTCGGCATCTACTCCGGAGTGCGACAGCTGAGCCTGCAGTACAGCAGCTGGGTGAACGACATCACGGACATCGAGAAGGGCTTTTACGGGTGGCTGTGCGGCTTCCTGCACATGCCCGACTGCAGTCCCTACGAGGTGGTCATCCTCACTGACATCTGTGTGGCGCCACAGGATCCGCAGCGGTTGCACATCAACAAGCCGCGCCAGGAGCTGTCCATGTAGGATGTGTTTGGCCTCAGTTTCGTTCGTGGCCCCGGATTTTCGACCATAAGTGTGATATAAAGACGTAATTGCATTTGCAGTTCAGTGCAATGCCTGCAGGAGTAAGATCGACACAATAAGTTTCCTTTGGCCAAATTTGTTCCTTTTACATTGACATAATCGTATGTCTGCAATTGCAGCTTTAGAGAACGGAAATATACTAAATATATCGAAGCCACACAACATAATCCAAGCCCTAGAGAGACTAGCATTTAAGTTGAGAGAAATCTAACACTCGCACAGCGCCTAAAATAGAGAACATAAACGCCGGCTAACCGAATCTAATATAACCTTGCAAATGTCACGGAACTATCTGCTAATAATCATTAAAAAATGAATTGCTCAAATGTCACAGATTTTACAGAAATCAGTCATTACTTTTTAAACATTACGAAATTCCCAGATATAAACCCAGCTAAAGTAATTTTTGCAAATCACTTATCAAATTTACTCAGTAATCCGAATAATTATTTCTATATTGCTATCTGTGATTCGACAAGGTTATCCTTTTTATTAACTTAACATTCTATTTATCAGTATTTCGGCCCATTTGCAAGGTTTATATATAAAAAACAGTTACTGTTGTAGTTGGGCACTAGCCTGCCACTTGAAACTTTGCTTTCCTTTCGATCTTAAAGCCAAATTTAATATATAAGAAGCGTAGATATCGAACTCAAATCGCATTTACAGATTTTGCATTTATCTTCAGAGTGAACTATACCAAAAAGAGCAGCCAACGTAAATGCGCAGTTGTCGTGATGGAAACTTTTTCTTAGTTTTAAGCAAACATTTTTTATTTCTACGTCAATAATAAAAAAATGAAGAAAAAACAGCAGCAAAGCAACACATTTATATACATACACACTTATATAAGCAAACGTTTTTAAAATAGAAATTCTATATGTTAAGAAAATTAAGAACCCGAATATCAAACTCTTATTGAAATGAATATATTAGCCCGAGAAATAAAGCCAATAAAACTATATAGCAAACACAAACAAACCAGTTGTTCTTATTGCGTTCTTAAAGGCGACCTGTTACTTGTTCTTTTATTTGCATTAATATTTGTTTATATTTTTCAATTAACCCCCAGCGGCGTCAAACTCGTAAATCAAGCGATAACGTAACGGATATGGACGCATGTGTACACTGAAAAAGAAGTTTGCTAAAATATGGTAGGTCATAAGAATTTTTAATTCATTTTATTACCGAAAAATTCTTTGTAAATCATCTTTAAACTACAGAAGATACCAAGATACCAAGATACCAAATATAAAACCATAATTTACATCATATTTTATGTTTATAATATTAAAAATAATCAGAATTATATGTTTGTTAATTTTCCAATCCACAGATTTAATAGCTTACTTTTACTCACTCTTTTCAGTGCATTTGTGTACTGCGAAACATTATATTTTTTGGTAATTTAAAAATAGATTTATATTTATGATCGTTATTTCTAAAGAAATGAATTTCTTATGGTGCATAAAGTTTAATTGCTGACCCAAACTTTCCAGTGTATGTAAACAGAAAGAGAATATTCTTTCAGAGAGCGAGAGGCAGGGCGCTTTTTTACTTGACTCTTGTTTTGCCGGCTTGAATTTGAACACCCACCACAAATCTATATGTAAACAAGCATCTAGCAGTAAATAAAAACCAGCTGTTTTGGGTACCATTAGCTAAACAGAGAGAGCAGCAACAAATTACAGGAGAGAGCGAATATAAAGAACGGTAGGGGGCTCGCCTCTCCTGATGAGTACTCTCATTAGGCACCCAACAGAAAATCGCAAGTCAATAGTTTTCTGTAAAATTAAATTATGTGTTCTTATCATTTTGGCACTCTGCAGGGGTCTCGATTAACCGATTATAACTGTACTGCGGTTGATCAAATATACACGCACATAGATCCGTATAGGAAAAATTTAAATATACACATACGGACACTACTATAATTACCAACTTGCCAGCGCAGCAATCAAACGGAACAGATACTGAACTCAGTTCCAAATTTGCTTTTAAAGCGAGCGGACGTGCGCTATAGCAAGAAAGATATACTAAAGACATAATTCCGGTAAACATGGCAACGGATAACCTAACAGCTGTGCTCCACGGCATCGAGGACCTGCGTCTGGTGAGTTCCCGACCCGGAAATAAATTAGGCTACCATTTGACTATCATAAATTTACTTCCTGCAGGAGCAACGTCCGATTCCGGAAATCGCCGACGACGGTAAGCAAATGTCTTTAAGGAAAGTCGTTTTTATACTAAAAGAAATGTAAATTGGAAGTCTTTAAAATATTTTTGAAAAAATTACTAAGAAAATGTTCTTTTATTATTCATTTTAACTTACTAAAAGTTTTTGCATTAAAATTCTTTAGTTTCAATAATTTACCCAATTCATTCGATCTGTCAGAACTTTGCAATTAATTTAATTTAATGCCTTGAGTTAAATCAAAGGTAAAGTTTTTATATATGTCCATAAGTTTTAAATATATCACAACTATCACAACTAATAAAATATAGACAATCTACAGACAAAAATTATAGCTTGGATTTTAGGGAACCACCAAACTCGAGAAACAAATTAATTTGAATTTTCAGAATAATTGTTTATCAAATGTAGAAAATATCTTTGAAATATTCAAAAATAAAGTTTTTTAAGTTTAGATTTGATTTTATTATAATTTTTAATTTACATAAAAAAAAAACTTAAAATATAACAAATTTCCAACATTTTTAGTGTTTTTTCTAGAATTATATTGGAATTTTTGATTGTTCAAAAAAGTTACTTTAAACAAAGGGAGGTATTGCTTTCTGTTCAACGGATTTTGTTCTGACTGTATTGTAGATAACGCTTAATGAATATATGTATCATAATCTACTATAGGCACGCAGACATCATAAACATAGAATTATGGTTCCAATATTAGATGCAATTAGCCAGGAATGTCATACATTTAGTTTAAGTTTGAAATCAGCAGAAAACCTCTGGAAAAGAATACAAGAAATAATTATAAATTGATCATTTATTTGTTTAAGGATTCACATCCACTAAATTGCGAATTATAAATTTTGGTGTCGTCTTACAGAGGTGCTGCTGGCCATGGACAGCGTGGGCATCTGCGGATCTGATGTGCACTACCTCGCCAACGGGCGTATCGGAGACTTTGTGCTGACCAAGCCAATGATCATTGGCCACGAAGCCGCCGGAGTGGTGGCCAAGCTGGGCAAGAAGGTGACAAACCTGAAGGTGGGCGACCGTGTGGCCATCGAGCCGGGAGTACCCTGTCGCTATTGCGACCACTGCAAGGGCGGTCAGTACAACCTCTGCGCCGACATAGTCTTCTGCGCCACTCCGCCTTATGATGGAAATCTGACAAGGTACTACAAGCACGCGGCGGACTTCTGCT
>VNJT01003104.1:0-22696 GCA_008042655.1 Drosophila burlai
GAGAGATCTACGAGAGCTGCGTGCTGGCCAAGCAGCGGAAGCTGCTGGAGGGCTTTAATGTAACGATCCTCGCTTACGGCCAGACAGGGTCAGGCAAGACCTTTACAATGGGCACAAGCTACAACGGTATAATGGACGACAACGCGGGCGTAATTCCCCGCGCTGTTGATGACATTTTCCTGGAGATTGCCGCGCGGCAGGAAGAGTACAAATTCAACGTTACCTGCTCATTCGTTGAACTGTACCAGGAGCAATTTTTCGATCTATTCTCGCCGGGGAAGGTCACAGTTGACATTAAGGAGGTCAACAAGCGGGTGGTCATGCCCGGCCTCACCGAATTGGCAGTGCAGTCCGCTCAGGAGGTGACGGATTATCTGATGCGTGGCTCTTCCGGCCGAGCAGTGGCTGCCACGGCTATGAATGAGACTTCCTCACGATCACATGCGATCTTCACCATCACCCTAGTGGCCACCAAGAGGGACGGCACGTAAGTCCACGCTCTCTTCTATGCTCGGTCTGAATACTAAAAGCTTCATTTCCTCACCAGGCAATCTGTGACCACTTCAAAGTTTAATCTGGTGGATCTCGCTGGGTCTGAGCGCTGCTCGAAGACCCTGGCCAGCGGGGATCGTTTCAAGGAGGGCGTGAATATCAACAAAGGTCTGCTGGCGCTTGGCAATGTAATAAATGCCCTCGGATGTGAGTATATTGGTTTTATCTCGACATCTGGACATAATTTTAATTCGTATTACTGTCCCTGTCCTCAGCTGCCAACGCTCCTGGCTATATCCCCTACAGGCAGTCGAAGCTGACGCGTCTCCTTCAGGACTCACTCGGAGGAAACTCTATTACACTCATGATAGCCTGCGTTAGTCCCGCGGACTACAATGCAGCGGAGACGGTGAGCACGTTGCGCTACGCAGACCGAGCGCTTCAAATAAAAAACAAGCCGGTGGTCAATCTGGATCCACACGCGGCAGAGGTCAACATGCTGAAGGACTTGATTCAGAAACTTCGGCTGCAACTTCTGGATCAAGGCAAGATGAGCGCCTCCATCACGAGCGCCGTGGGTGCCGCTGGTCTGGATCAAATTTCCGACAATGGCAGATTAGAGATTCAACGCCTGCAAGAGCAGGTGCGTAGCCTGCAGGACAGGAACAGGAAGCTGCAGCAAGAGCTTCACCAATCTCTGGTTGACATCACTGAGAAGGAGATGCGGGCGCACATTGCCGAACAGGCACACGATGAACTCCGCGCCCACGTTCTCCAGCTTAAGGAGAAGCTAAAGCAGCAGCAGGATGGCAGCGGTGATGGAGACGACCGGCTGCGAGAGATCAGCCAGCTGGTGGACATGGTGGAGGATCACCTGCAGCGTACGCAAGACGAGCTGGACTCGCATGGGCACGAGACTCGCCACCAGCTCAGCAATGGACTTGATCCCGGCTTGGATAGCAACGATGGCGATGAGGCGCATGAAATGCTGCAGCTGCAGTCTGAAGAGTACACCGACAAGCAGATGAACTTCGCCAGCGAGCTGAGAAACATCAACCGGCAACTGGATCTGAAACAGGAGCTGGCGGTCCGCATCAAACGTAATTTCAGCAAGCTGGAGGCAACGGATGAGGATTTGAAGCTGCGTCAGTGCAACCAGAAGATCGAAGATCTGGAAGAGGAGCGTCGCAACCTCTTGGATCAGCTGCGCAACTTCAAAAGCAAAGATTCGTCTGCAAAACTTGCTGAGGAGCGGCGCAAGCGGCTCCAAACGCTCGAGCACGAGATCGCCGATCTCCGGCGCAAGGTCGTCACCCAGGCCAACTTGCTGAAGATGCGGGAAAAGGAGCGCGAGAAAATCAAAAATCTAAGCGTTGAAATCAAGACCATGAAGGAGTCCAAGGTCAAGCTGATCCGGACCATGCGCGGTGAGTCGGAGAAGTTCCGCCAGCTGCGGTTGGTGCACCAGAAGGAGGTGACACAGCTGAAGAGCAAGGACCGCAAGATGCAGTCTGAGATGGTGCGCCAACAGACGCTCCATGCCAAGCAGCGGCAGGTGCTTAAACGAAAGTGCGAGGAGGCGATGGCCGCCAATAAGCGCCTCAAGGACGCCCTCGACCGGCAGGCTTCGGCTCAGGCGCAGCGCCAAAAGTCGGCCAAGTCGGCCCACGGAACAGCCAACGCGACAAAGTCGTCTGATTCCTGGGTAGATAGCGAACTGGAGATCATCCTATCTCTAGTAGATGCCGAGCACAGTCTGGAGCAGCTGATGGAGGACCGGGCCGAGGTTAACAAGCATTATCATCTGATGGAGAAGCAGACGAGCACGAATCCCGCCGACGCCAAGGAGCAGGCCAAGCTGCTGGCCAGCCTTGAGGAGGAGCTCGAAATGCGCAATGCCCAGATCTCCGATCTGCAGCAGAAAGTCTGCCAAAGTGACCTGGACAGTCGTATTCGCGCCCTGTCAGAGGGCGTCCAAAGCATCGCCGAGTCGCGGTCAGTTAGCAAGCAGCTGCTCAAGACCCTGGTGCAGCAGCGCAGGCACCAAGCACTCAGCTCGAATGAGCAGCGTACGGCACTGGATGACGTCCGGCAACAACTCTTGGAGGCCCACGAGATGCACGAGGCACTGAGCAACCGCCTGAAGTTGGCCCAAGCTGAACACGAAGAACAAATGATCAGCCAGCAGCGTTCCTACGAGGAGAAGGTGGCACTTCTCCTGAGGGGGCCGGAGCTGAAGCGTGCGAATTCATCCAAGTCAAAGAAGGCTCCGGTAGACGACGACATTATTGATCTCGACGCCTCTATCTACATGAGCGACCTAAATGACTCCCAGGAAATGGTCGAAAGCTACGATCCCGACTGGGTGCCAAACAAACGACGGAAAAACAGAATGGTGAGTGCGCTGATTCACTTTTAGCTTCCGAACTTTCTATAAGTATCAATTATTGATTATTGATTATAGCAGCAATCGCATACGTCGACCTCCGCGGAACCGGGAGGAGGAGGACTGGCACAGGATGCGTCACAGCTCAATGGCACTGAAGTGAGCAACGGATCCATGTCCTCCTCCCTCAACTTTACAGCGGCCCACGAGGACGGAAAAGTCGCCAAGTGCAAATGTCGGACCAAGTGCAACGGCAAGCGCTGCGGCTGCTTTCTGGGCAACAAGGAGTGCTCCGAGAACTGTTATTGTAAAGGTCAATGTCTGAATCCGTTCAATGCGATGCAAGAGCCGCCAAAGAGGAACGATGACTCGGACGAGGGGCAGACGCAAAAGGAGAACTCCTCCGACACATTTATCTCGCCAGAGCAACAGTTGTTGGCCAAGGCAGTGGCCTCGCCGAAGAGGCCGCACGACCATAAGGACTCCAGCACACCTCTAAGCGATGTGAACAATGCGGAGCAGCCCCAAGACGGTCCCAAGCTGGCCAGGTAGGCTCGAATCGGAATTGTTATTCTTCCATTTCCTGTCTTTAAAGATTTCTTTTCATTTTCTAGAATGTCAGGACTGTCGTTTGCCACGCCCAAGCGGAAATTCTTTTGAATTTGTAACTTATTTCCAGCTAACGATCAGATTTAAACTAGCTGGAAATGAGTAAAAATGTTGAAAGAACGAAAGAACCCATCTTGAAGTGATCTGGAAGCATATGTGCAGCTGTTATATATTATCATCGTCAGCAGTCATTCATAAGTTTCGTATATTTCCATACCATTTTATGTAAAAAGATTGTTAACAGTTGATTATACAAATTGATATCCATACATTTTATACCAGACAATCGAGGAATTGTACACACATTAGCAGTTTATGTATTATTTTTATGTCTTGTATGTTGAAACTATATCAAGTGAAAGCCGGCAAGTGACTGAAGCCAGCAATAAATATAATACAATTTTAGTAAAACAAATTTGTTTGTAATTTTGGTTAATTTGAAGGATACATGTTTCAAATCTGATCGCGTTAAGACGATTTTTCTAAGAATTATGGTGAAAGTCTTATTTGGGGGCGGCTTATATTTTTTTTTTTAGCGATTTTTAAAGTATAATTATTTCACATACAAAATGCGTGAGGTAAAAAGTTAAAAAAAAAAGGCGTAAAAGGGGCGTCTTTTAAATTTACCTTATTTTTCGACTTAATCATTTAACGTAGCCCTTTGGCAGGCACATACGAGATTTTCAATCAACTCCCTTATTCCGCTAATTCAATTTCATTTCATAATTCATTTTTGTTAAACGCATTTGTTGTCACAATTTCTTATAAAAAAGAAAAACAAGTTTTTAGTAAAGAGTTCAATTTCAACCCAAAGAAGTTCCAGTGTGACCAGGTGGCGTTGAATGAAGAAAGCGCGACTCCTTCCGCGCCGGTTTTAGTAAGCGACGGCCACACCGGCCAAACCATATAAACAATTTTACAATTTTGCAATCCGAAATTTCGAAAATACGAATATTAGCGTCAACATATTAAATTAAAAAAGCACAACTAGTGGAAACAGCTTATGCGGCTACCAAAACCAGTTAATTGTTCTTTTCGAAATAGGCATAGTTCTGATCGGAGACAGTTTTTAGGCCACAACGTGCGACAATAAAAACCGCTCAGATTAGACGGAAAAAAAAAGAAAAAGAAAAAACAATGAATGAATTTAAATATAAACCAATATTGTGCATGTGCTAAAAATCCGTGACTTACAGCTGTATGTTTGAGTTGAGATCGTGAATTTGCCGAATTTATGTTTGATTTTCCGGTTAAAAGGGTTTTAGGACGCTCAAACATTTTGGTTTCCCGGCGGCGACAGTTGCCATTTACCGGCGGCAATGAAGCCCACCCAAGGCGAAGGCAGTGCTGGCTCCAAAATGTCCGAGCCCATTGAGTACGTCACATTGATAAGCGACGATTCCGACGGTGAGCCTTCGCCCAAACGGAGCACAAATGCTACTGCTGTTCCTTCGGCGGCCACATCCCAGAAACAGAAGCCGCCGGACGACGACTCCAATGACGCACCTGCCACCAGTGCCGCCGCTGCAGACGAGCGGCGCACCAGCAGACGGAACAGACCCAAGGTAGACTATAGCAACAGGCCCAGTGGCAGCGGTGAAGCCGCATCCGCCGGCGAGAAGTCCGCCTCGGGATCTTCTTCATCTTCCAACAACAACAACAACCAGCAAGGAGACCGGAGTCGGAGTCAGAACCAAACGCAAGGTCGGAAATCGGAGGCAAACGCAACATCTGGGACATCGGGACAAGCCACAGGAAATCCACGACCGACACAGAATGGCGATGCGCGGGAACGGGACGTGGGCACACCCACCGTTCTTTCCGGCCAGGAGGGCGCCGTCTTCCAGTCCCGCCTGCCCTTCAGCAAGATGACACCCAACGAGGAGGCCTGCTTCCCGGACATCAGTCGTTCGGGCATCCTGGGCCACCGCGTGTTCCTCAACATACGCAACAGCCTGCTGCATATGTGGGTGGACAATCCCAAGGTTCAGCTGAGCTTCGATAATGCACTGAAATCGCTGCCGCCTCCCTTTGACAGCGAACCCTGCCTGGTGAGGCGGGTTCACTCGTTCCTCGAGCGCCACGGCTTTATCAACTTTGGCATCTTCAAGCGGCAGCGTCCCATTCCCACGAAGAAGCTGGGCAAAGTGATCGTTATCGGTGCGGGAATCTCCGGCTTGGCCGTGGCCCAGCAGCTCCAGCAGTTCGGCATGGATGTGATCGTTCTAGAGGCTCGAGATCGAGTGGGCGGCCGCATTGCCACGTTCCGCAAGAACAGCTACATTGCCGATCTGGGGGCCATGGTGGTGACCGGCGTCTATGGCAACCCGATGACCATTCTGAGCAAGCAAATTGGCATGGATTTGGTGCCCATCCAGCAGACGTGTCCGCTTTATGGGCCCGATGGCAAGCCGGTGCCCAAGGAGAAAGACGATGTCATTGAGCTGGAATTTAACCGACTCCTGGAATCGGCCAGCTATCTCTCACACCGCCTTGACTTCAACTATGCCGGCAACTGTCCTGTGTCGCTGGGCGACGCCCTTGAGTGGGTCATCAGCATGCAGGAGATGCAGGTAATGCACAAGCGGGCGCAGCACATGCAGGAGATTATAGCAGCCCAAACGAAGATAATTGAGCATCGACGGCGCATCATATCCGTTAAGCAGACCATCGACACACTCCGAAGCGAGCATTCAGCGCTGGTGAAGCAACGAAAGCCCAAGGGCGTGGAGAGTGATCTGACCTACGCGCGCCAGGAGTTTGGCATACGCAACACCCAGCACAAGCTGGACGAAGCAGTCAAACTATTTGGCGAGCTGCGTGACGAAGACAAGCAGATGGAGACGAAGCTCCATGAGATGGAGCAGAACAGACCTAGGTAAGTGGGGTTTTCTTAACACATTTTACATTTAATAATAAGATTAAAGAAAAATGTAATAAAAAAAACTTATTTTCAGCGACGTTTACCTCTCCTCCCGCGATCGACTCATCTTGGACTGGCACTTTGCCAATTTGGAGTTCGCCAATGCCACCAGACTCAACAACTTGTCGCTCAAGCACTGGGATCAGGATGATGACTTCGAGTTCATTGGCCATCACACCACCGTTCGCAATGGGTATTCCTGTGTGCCAGTGGCTCTCACCGAAAATCTAGATATTCGCGTCAATAGCGCCGTCAAGGAGATCAAGTACGGTACCCAAGGCGTGGAAGTGGTGGCCGAGAACCTGAAGACCTCCAACTCATTGATGACATACAAGGCCGATTTGGCGGTGTGTACCCTCACGTTGGGCGTTCTGAAAGTGGCCGTGGCCCACGAAGAGTCGCAGCAGAGTAATACGGTCAAGTTTGATCCTCCGTTGCCGGACTGGAAGCAGCAGGCCATACGCAGGCTAGGATTCGGGAACCTGAATAAGGTGGTTCTCTGCTTCGATCGCATCTTCTGGGATCCCAATGCGAATCTCTTTGGCCATGTGGGCAGTACCACCTCCAGTCGGGGTAAGTAACCTCCTCCATTTGAGGGATTTAAATATTTAACGCTCTTTATAATTTTCTGTATATCTTCGCTTTCGCTTTCCTAGGTGAAATGTTCCTTTTCTGGAGCATTAGCTCATCGCCCGTGCTGTTAGCTTTGGTTGCCGGCATGGCCGCCAATCTTGTGGAGAGCGTGACGGACGACATCATCATTGGGCGATGCATGTCGGTGCTGAAAAACATTTTCGGGAATACCTCTGTTCCACAGCCAAAGGAAACGGTGGTCACACGCTGGCGCAGCGATCCCTGGGCCCGTGGCTCCTATAGCTACGTCTCCGTTGGCTCCTCCGGCAGCGATTATGACCTACTTGCGGCACCCGTAATTCCGCCATCCAGCAAGGAGGCGGAAGGTCTGCCCCGCCTCTTTTTCGCTGGAGAGCATACGATACGAAATTACCCGGCCACCGTCCACGGTGCCTACTTGAGCGGCCTGCGGGAAGCTGGACGCATAGCTGACTACTATTTGGGCTATCCAGAGGGCACGCCGCCAGATATTGGCTACTCAGTGGCCGAGGCGGCCAACCTGGTGAATGTCGGTAATGTTGTTAAGCTGCGCGACCTCTCACCGAATCTCTCCGACTCGCCGTCGTCAAAGAAGTCGGAGGAGAACTCAAACTCAAACACTGCCGACTCCGCGGAGCTACAGTAAATCCATGTATTTAGTTAATTATTTTTAGGTGTCGATTGTATATACCTAAGACTATTCCACCGTAAATTTAAGCTACAATTCAAACAAATATTTTATAATCTTTGAATTACAAATTGTACAAACTAAGAGAAGAGAGAAATAAGCAATAACATCGAAGAACATAGTATGAAGGCAGTTTTCTAATGTTTTTTTTTTTTAAGACTTTGGTTTCTAGCTCCCTTTTCATACCCTTGAAGGGTAGTATTATAATTTTATAATTTTTTGGTCAGGATCAACAGCCGAGTCGATCTAGCCGTGTCCGTCTGTCCGATTCTATGCAAATGAGTCGCTTAGTTTAAAAGCTATCTGAATGAAACTTTGCAGATAATATATAATAAGCTCTCACTACTAAATAAGTCGGAACGGGCTGGATCGAAGGACTATATCATATAGCTGTCATAGGAAAGATCGTAAATTTTTGAAAAACAAAATTAAAACTTGGTTCATTTTCAACATATTTTCATACAATTTGAGACATGGCCATCTTGTTTTATTCTAGAATTTCGGTTTTAATTTGATGAAAATTGGACCACTATATCATATATGTAGCTATCATTGAAGAAAAAATTACAAATTTGTCAATTTTCAGTATATTTCAATATTTTCAAATAATAATGTAATATTTTAGACATGGCCATTTTGTAGTATTCTAGAATTTCGGTTTTAATTTTCTAAAAATACGACCACTATATCATAAAGCTGCCATAGAAAAGTTCAACAAATTTATGGACAACAATTTTAATTTCGCTGTTTTTGTCTTTCCGAAGTTTACTGCCGTTCATGTTGAAAACCTAATGAAATTTGTGTATTCTTTTCTTTTGAATAAGATCTTTCTCTTTTAGTTAAAATATTTATCATCAGGCATACGGAGGAGAATATATTAAGAACAGTTTTTAATAAAAGAGTTCCGAAAACTGTTTGAATTTCCATGAATTTTCTCTAGTTTCTCTGCCTGAGTGTGAAATCATCATACCCCGCGAGCAGGCGGTATCGAAAAGCGAAACTATATTTTGTTTTGGGTCTGTCGGGCAGTTGGGCAACCGCGGAGCGCCGCTTCTTTCGAAATGGTGTCGGTTCAACGACCGCCGAATACTCGCTTTCAGTGCTGTCATTGTAGACATTTTTATTTTGGCTACATTTTAGGCAGTCGTTAAAGTAAATGTAAGATATGCGCTTACTATCAAAAACAAGGAAGAAAGCTAACTTCGGGAAACTAACATTTGTTTACCCTTGCAGTTTGATCATGAAAATCATCATAACTTGGCCAAAAATACATTAATTTTAGGTGAGAAAGCTGTTCTATTTTATTGCAAATTTTGAATAAAAAATAAATTATGTGCTTAGCTAGTTTTACTCGGCTGTTAATTCTTATCAATAATATACATTATTTATAAGGTCGAAAATGACTACTTTACTGCTTTGCAATTGCGTTCTGACTGTAATTATAATGTCCTGCAGGGGTATAATAACTATAAGAACTCGGATTTTATGATCTTGAGTTTCGTT
The DNA here is from genome assembly GCA_008042655.1 of Drosophila burlai. Taxonomy (NCBI): domain Eukaryota; kingdom Metazoa; phylum Arthropoda; class Insecta; order Diptera; family Drosophilidae; genus Drosophila; species Drosophila burlai. Next base: position 9,214 of record VNJT01003104.1, read on the forward strand.
TAAACCTATACTTCGATGGGGATTTCTTTGCCTGATAACGATCATGCTTCGACCTTGAATTTCGTTATTTTAAGTCAATAGATAGATATTTGTAGAAACTCTTTTATTTGCATTTTCTTGAAATCTAGCCAAGATTTCTGCCAGCACTAACTTGCTCTCAATGGCAATGAAAGCTAAACCTTAACCGACGAAAGCTTGTCGCGCCTCTCCACTCAATGGCCTTGGGAGAAAAGCTCGCGTCTAGGAGGGAATTGCACTCGACTGAGTCGCGATCGCTTCTCATCATTAGAACGGGTTAGATCGGGGTTGGGGTTGACGAGCTTTTATTTGCCGTGCATGTACGTCGCTGGTCAAGTTCAATGGCCGATATGTTAGAAAGCTTCAGAAATTGGTAGTTAAGGCAAAAGTTCATTTCCCCCCTCCAATCGCATGCTTTTCTAACTACCTGCGTAGGTATGTTTGGCATGCACATACGGAAGGTGTATTCGCAGAGTGGCCTTGAGTTGGGTCAACGAACCAAACTACTCGCCTCACGCCAACTGACGTTGGGTTTTGAAAATAGAACACAATAAACACAATAGAGGAGGAAGTGCACTATCATTTCTGTCAATTGGTTCAACCTTTTCTGGGTTTCCACTAAATATCAACTAATCATATTTACTTATTGTAAATATTGGCATTTTCATACTGCGCAACTAAAAGTTGCTCTTATTTCTATGTTTAAAAGTATTTTTGATTGTCCTTTATTTCATTTAAAAATGTTCAAAATGAAAATGGTTTTTTTTTTATAGGTTTAATGATATTCGAATAATATGAATAATTTTGATTGAACTGTTTGGGGGAAAACCCGGACTGAAATGGTTCTTCCCCTAAATGGTGTCTGCTTTTTAATGTCATTCTTCTCTTTTATTTAAGTTAAAAAGACTTTTTTGTATTTAAACTTACATAACAGTTAATCCTTATTCCCTAAAGATATATTTTCAAAAGGATTTATGTTTTATGGGAAATATTTCCACTCCACTGATAATGCTCAATTAAATCATATTTTGAAAAATATAATCTATATTCATCACATTCAGAGAGCACCTAAGATTATGATAACTAAATCTAGCTTAATATATGTATATTGTATTTTGAAATACTTAAGACAAACATAATTAATCAGCGATCCTAAATCTCTCTCCTCAATCTTCATAGAAAGAACATCATAAATACCTTTAAACAAAGAGAAAACTTGTGTTCAGCATATGCCTACCTTGGTAAAAATATGAATTTACATAAACATATTATTTTTAGTTGTAGATTTCCTAAAGAGCTTGCAGGATAAGCCTCTCACCTATCACCTGGGTCACATGGTCACTTAGCGATTCATCACCACCCACTACGATGCAGCGCAACTATCTTCGAGCTTTTCCAGTTACAAACTATAAAAGCAGGGAACATTAGCTGCAGCGCTTCAGTCGGAAAGATAGATTCATTGGCGATACAATACATCACACAACCAGTCCGAGCAATGAGCAATGAGAGCGAGCTTTCGAGCGCCGTGACAAGCGCTCTTTTGGAACTCTACCAGCGACACCATGAGCCCATTGACGCGCAACCAATGGTGGGTGTGGGTGAGAATGCCTACGGACAGGTCCTTCGCATCCGTTGGCCCACCGTTTCCGAGGCGGTCAGTCTAGTGGTCAAGATGGCGCCCAAGAACGAGGCACGGAGGTCCCACATGCACGTGGTGGACTACTATGCGCGTGAGGTCTTCATGTACCAGGAGGTATTTCCCATCTTCAGGACACTCTCAGCATTCGCTGTGACACCCGCACTCAAGGCCAATGGCCTGAAGGCTCCCGACGAGTTCCTCATCTTTGAGGATCTATCTGAGAGTGGCTTCCGGCCCAACTCCCGCAGCTCCATGCCCACCTATGACATTGTGATTTGCTCTCTGACGGCTCTAGCGAAGCTGCACGCCTGCTCGTTCATCCTACAGAAAAAGGATCCAGAAAAGTTCAGAGAGCTGGTAGCATCCGTGAAAAAGGATAACCTCTTTACTCCCAATATCGAGGAGGTTACCATTGAGTTTGGCAAGGCGCAGCTGAGAAGGGGGCGAAATATTTTGGATGACACGGATGGAGACCATGCCGAAGTGGCTGCCATGCGAAAGGTCCTGGAGCTTTGTGAAAAGCATTTAAAGTCCTTGGCGCTCTACTGCGTGGATGGGCAAGCACAGTCGCCACATGCGGTCATCTGTCACGGTGATTTCTGGAATAATAATATCCTTTACAGACATGAGGTGAGGAGTCCTTTGGGGTTCTGACAAGTTCTTTCTATAAATACTCCTTGCACCAAAGTGTAAATAATTTAAGACCGCAAGAAGTTCCCTAAAATCCAACCTATTTTTTATCCTCAGCCCCTTGGTCGACCTGTAGAAGCCAAGCTCATTGACTTCCAGATGTCCCGATATGCACCGCCCGTGCTAGATATAGTCCATTACCTATTTGCCTGTACGGAGAAACAATTGCGGGATGCGCACTATCCAGAGTTTATGAACGCTTACTACGACACCTTGGACCAACGACTGTCCGCTTGTGATCTTCGCCTGGAGGAGATTTATCCACGCAGCGTCTTCAATCGACAATTGCAACTCTTTGGAGTTTACGGCTTAATAATGGGAGCCTTTTCCCTCCCCTTCTTCATTTCCAATGCCAACGAGGTGCTCGATATCGATACAGTGTCTGAGGCCATTCAGGATCTTTCGGATTCTTCCGACGAAGCCAAGTACAAGGACCTGATTGAGGAATACGAAATGCTCAATGAGCGAACATTGCCCATTTTCAAGCGCCGTATACTCGGTATAGTCAAGGATTTAATCAAATATGAGATGACAGAGCCGCTCTTTGAAATGGATTCCTAGCTTTGGAGCTACGCAGTATTATTATGCAACCCAAAAATAAAAGATATACCAGAGTTATATAAATCAGGAATGCCACAGAAATGGGTGTGAGTTTTGGGTCGTGACTTCAAAAGTTAGTTGCTGTAATTTTGTTTCATATTTATTCAGGAAACTCTAAGATTCTGAGAAAATCACAACTTAAATTAATTAAAATCCGCATAACAAAAGGGATGCAAACTAAAAGCTAACTAAAGTAAACTAAGAATATTTACAGTGCCTTAAGTGTTATTCATATGATTACGGTTCCAAAAGTGAAACACAATTTGATTGTTTGCGTGGGGTTGAGGGGGAGGGGAATGGTCTTAACTAATAAAAACCTATAAAATATAATTGTGAAATTTGAACTTTTGCTAAAAGAATGATTTAAGCAGAAATATGATTTCGCCAAAAACTAATGAGTAGAATTAGAGTACTAGCGTTATTATTACTTAGTACCTTTCTAGATTCCAAATATGATATTTAATGCGCGGCTATAGCTAGATATATATATGAATATATAGCTATTTACATGGCATTGCATTACGCAGAGTCCACACATAGACCGTACGTATACGTATATCTTACTCTTAAGGCCTACCATAGTACAATATATGTAGTATGTGTCTTTGCACTAAAAACTAAGCTTTCGCGTGTCTGTCATCTGTTTTCTCATTTACAGAGTAATAAAAATAACAACTCATTGAGTTTATTGCAGCGATACATGTGTGGGGGGGGGGGGGCTTGTCCTAATGTCCAGCACTTGGATTCATTCGGGAGGAGTCTCTGTCAATGCCTTCTATTGCATCACCTCACGGAAACGCTTCTGCCGCTCCAGACTCTCCACCTCGGCCCAACAGTTGCGCATGTTGCGGAATAGCTGGAAATAATAATTGAGATTTCTTTAAATTCACTTCAAAATTCAATTGAAAAATTCTCTTTAGCTCACCTCATCTATCCAGTTGTGCTCGGCCAGCAGATCGTTCAGTATTTCCGTTGATGTCTTGCCCGGAAACTGTTGCTGCTGCTCGGTGACCCTTTGGGAGCAGTTGATGAACAGGTTGAACTTCTCGTGCGCAATCTTGTGGAAGAGATCGGCACGTGCGGCACAAATCCGGCATAAGACAATGTCCTGCAAGAAATTTAAATGAAATAAATGGTTTATAAATCACAAAAGAAACACAAAAAAAATTACCTTTTCGTAGACTATGCGCGGATCCACGGGTATGGTCTGCATGGTATTCGGGTTATATGGCTCTCCGAAGAGCAGAAAACGCACTGCAATTCCTGGCTGATGGCAGCCAGCACAGTTCTTTTGCGTCAGATTGTTTTGCTCCCACTCGGAGAACACATGGCACTTGGGCCAGGTCTCAATGGAGGAGATGGTGCTCCTTGTCCATGGAGTTATGGCCAAAAGCTTGCGCTTACAGTTCTCCATAATGGTGTCAACCACGCGCACGCTTCCCAGAAAGTAGTCATCTAAGGGAGGGATTATTTATTATATTTAAATTAAATTATTAAAGCAATAAACTCACCCTTTTCCCGCGTTATTTCCGAAAAGAAACTCGGATCGAGCGCCTGAGAGATCATGGTTTGAATGTAAATCTCAAAGTTGTCCCTGTACGAGAGATAGTCTTCCATAATCTTCTCTATAAACTGCTCGGTATCATCGGCAAGCAACTCGGATCGCATAAACTCCACAATGGTCTCGGTGTGCGTGTGCAGCTGAATGCGCACCGGTGCCTTGAGGTAGAGTTTCTTCGTTTCGAGATTCCATGAGGCATACTGCGATGGGAATTTATTTTTGGTTTACAAATCAAATCAATCTTTCTCTTGATTAAATTGAACACAAACCTTGGACATGTTGCGATAAAAGGTCTTTCCGTTTTGCCGGAAGGGCTCGTACTTTTGCAAAATGCACTTGGAGTCCACCTGCCAAATGGTGGGCCAATCGTTCACCAAATCCGATCGCAAGACTATAAAATCGCCCGTCTATATAAAGATGTTTATATTTTAATTCTAAGCTTGAATAATATGATAACTAATCGCTCTTTCTCTTTTGAAATATTTATAGTTATTGAAATCAAGCATAATTTCAAGCTTACTTTAAAGTTTTCCGTGGTGGCTGCTGTGCCCGAGGAGGCACTGGCATAGCCAACATCCGTCACTCCTGAGAGATTCTGCTGGGGATTGTAGCCGGCGGAGTCATTGCTGCCACCGGCTAGTTGTTGCTGCTGGTGTTGCTGCTGTTGCACCTGCATTTGCTGCAGTTGTTGCTGCTGCTGCTGATGGTGTTGCTGCTGCTGCTGTTGTTGTTGTTGTTGTGGCTGGTGCTGTTGTAGCTGCTCGTAGGTATTCTTGCGCGGCGTACCCTTTAAGCGGCGAGCAGCCAACTTGCGCTTCCCATAGCCCTTGCCGGCATCATCGCTCTGCGTGAGAGTTTTGGGGAAGAGGTGAGAGGTGGGTGAGAGGAAAGGAGGGATGGAAGCTGAGGGCTCATCACTTACGTCTTCCTCCTGCGGAGTCCACACGGGATCCGTGTCCGAGTCGGTGAACTCATCGGGCTCGCCAACGATGCCAGTTTCACCGGTGACGGAAGTGGAATTCAACAGCATGGCCGCGTGCATGCTGCTCTGGCTTTTGGCCTTCCGCGAGCATTGCTCGCGTCGCGGCGGCACACTCAAAGGGTCTGTGGAGGAGCACAAAAGTGTGGTTAGCAACAACATTGACACAGGACACAGACACAGGCATGAACGGGGGGGGGAAGGGGGCCGCCAGCCACAACAACAACAACGACAACGCCAAAGACGACAACCTGCAACACCACCATTGAATCCCACGAGCACCACCAACCAGCACCACCACCAGCACCACCTCGGATCGGAATGGGTTTCCTCCGTGAGTCTTACTCAAGTACAAATAATAAAAATACACGGTTTATTTTGGGTTTTTGAAAATTAATAATATTTGTTCTCTCTCTCTTCTCTCTCTCTTGATTCTTCATCATCTCAAAAATACTTTTATACTTTTGTTCATGGGATTCTCCTTAATGTTTTTTTTTTTAGTTTGTTATTATTATTTTTTGTTTGTTTTTGTTTGCTCTTTTAACAATTTAAAAGTTTTGCTTTTTTTTCCTTTGTTGTTTCTTGTTGTTGTCATTATGGTTCTTTTTGTTTTTTTTACATATACACACCGTCCAAGGGTTATGTCTCGGTCGCTATTGTCTGTCCGCTGTCTGTCCGTGTGGTGTGGGTGTGGGTGGTGGTGCTGCGTGGGTGGTGGTGGTGGGTGGCTGGTGGTGCCTGCTGCTGCTGCTAGTGCTGCCATGGCCACAGCAGGTTTATAAAGTGATGAGGATTCGGCGCTGGTGCTGGCGTCGGCGTTGTCGCATTCGAATTCGTATTCGCGCTGGCTGACGTGTTGTGATGGTGATTGTTGTTGTTGTTGTTGTTGTAGTTGTTGCATGGCGTGGAAGTAGTAGCGATAGTAGTGGAGTGCTTATTGGAACTATGCTGTTGTTGTTGTTGGTCAAGTAACATACCTTGACCCGCTCCTCCTCCGCCAGCTGCCAATTGAGAGCAATGCTGCTGCACAAAATGCTGTCCGCTCATCGTTTGCTGCTGCTGCTGCTGGGCGTATGGCCGGAACGAGGTGGGATCCCCCCCGGGCTGTTGGATCACCGAGGACGACGATGATGAGGGTGACGACTCCGCTGCTGCGGCAGCAGCCACCATTTGGGCATGCGGCCGCTTCTTGGGAAGTATCTGCGTTTGCGAGAGTATTTTGATGCGATGTCCATCGTGGTCGCCCACGAGTCCGGTCAGTCCATCGACGCTGACCGCTGTCTGGCCAGCTTCCACGGTTGCCTGATTGTTGTTCACCTGCGAGGTGGTGGGCTCATCGTTCCCACTACCAGAACCCTTGCCTTTCCGCTTGTATGGCGCTCGCGGGTAGTTTAGCTTTCGGGAGGGTTTCACCACGGGCGGCGGATCGTCGTCCCGTTCGCCCTGCAGAAACTTGAGATAGCTGTCCATGAACTGGGTCTTCTTCTCACCAATTTGCGTGCCCACGCTAACCGGCTTCGGCGCAGCGGGACTGTACGCTGAGGACGCTGCGGCGGCGGCGGAGGCACTGGCTCCTGCTGGAGCGGCGGATGCGTGTCCATTGTTGGCGGCATGCGAATTGGTCGGACAGCTGGGCGGCTCTGGCGATGGGGTCTTGTTCGGATTGCGTATGCCGAAATTGGTGTTGTTTGTGGATGAGTTTGTGCCGCGACCGTTGCTGGACACAGAGTTGGCGTAGCCCTGCTTGGGGGCCGCTGTGGCGTCGGCCAAAAAGTCCAGCTCCTCCTCAATGTTCGGCACGATGACTTTGTTGCTCGCCGCCGCTGCTGCCGCTGCCGCTGCGGCTGCCGTCGCCTCCTCCTCCTGAAGCTGGGCAGCCTCGGTCTTCTCCTGCCGCTGCTGCTGCGCCTGTTGCTGCTGCTGCGCCTGCGTATAGGCCTGCTGGTGCTGCTGCTGCTGTGTGTAGGCCGCCTGCTGTTGCTGCTGCTGCTGCTGTTGTTGCTGCTGCAGCGTCTGCTGCTGCTGCTGTTGCTGCTGCTGCATGCAGGCAGTGTACTGGGAGGCAATAGGCTGGGGAAAGGCTGGGTAATATTGCGCCAACTGGGTCAAGTGAGACTGGGCCTGCGACGATTGCAGGTGTGCAGGCTGCGGCAGGTGCTGCTGCTGTTGTTGCTGTTGCGCCGCTGCCGCTGCCGCTGCGGCCGCCGCAGCCGCCTGCTGTTGCTGCTGCTGTTGGTGCTGTTGCTGCTGCTGCTGGCTCTGCTGCGGATATGTGGGTATATTTATGGTGGCTGCCGGCGATACGGACGCAGCATTATTCTCCGTCTTGAGCGGAGTGTTCCACTTGCTGTTAAAGTCGTAGTACGTGTTCTGCTGCTGCTGCTGGTTGTGCTGCTGTTGCTGCTGCTGCTGTTGTTGTTGCTGCTGCTGCTGTTGCTGCTGCTGCAGCTGATGGTGTTGCGGCTCCTGTGGACTGCGAACGCTGCCATAGTCACTGCTGCTGGGTATAAGCGTTTTCTTCGGCTGGCGCTTGCGCGGCGTCTTCGCTGGCTTTGGCGGTGGCTTCACCTCCTCCTGCAAGGCGAAAGTAGCAAACGAAAAAATGGCGATTAGAATACTCGGCACCAGCTGAGAGGATCATCATCATCATTGGAATATATAGCACAGTATAGCTGGGACATTGTGACATTTAGGACATTAGGAACGGGACACACTGGCGCCTGCTGCTGCTCCCGGAGCATTTTATGTACTTTGACCGATTTCGGCGCGGTGCTTGTGTGGTTTACCCTCTCACTGAACATGGGAATCATACCATTATTACAACATAACGTCACAGTTTCAAAGTGTGGCCAACAGGACTTTAATTAGAGAGTTAATTAGCAGTATTTGAAGCAGTAAGAAGTTATATTTTTGTTGTTAGATTAAGAATAATTCCAAGAAAGCATACAACACAACACAAGGGGTCTAAGAGAAAAAGCTTCCACCAAATCACAAAAAAGAGTCATGCATAAACATATTGTTACAAGTTAAAACTGATAAAAATCAACTAAATAGCTTAGAGGCTCTGCAGTATTGGGGAAATCAGTGTAAGCAGGAACTGAGCTAAATTTCAAACCATTTTTACTGTAACGCTAATTTAAACGACTTCGATTTACTTTTAAAACGATAACTTGATTTTAATAAATCGATACAGCTTTCGATTTACATTTAAAACGATAATTTGATTTTAATATATCGATACAGATTTCGATTTACATTTAAAACGACAATTTGATATTGAAAAATCGATATTCTACTTTATATGTTCGATAGACAAATAAATTGAATACATCCTTTTCTATATTTATCGACAATATCGATAACAACGTAAAATGACTTATTTATCGATACTTAAACTTTTGGCTATCAAAGATAACGATATTATTATTAAAGATAAACGATATTCTCTATATTTATGTAGATAAATCATTAAATTATTGATATTAATGTGTTTGAATAATCAATATTAATTAATTACCCTATTCCTATGCTCCTAAATTCGACTTGCTTTAAAAACTCACAAAAAACTAAGGTGAATAAAGGCTCTACATAAATTTGATTGAAATGATATTAGTTTCTGTAGCTTGGCAGAGGATTTAAGCTTGTTAGGAAATATAGATAGAACATTAAGTTAACCAACGCAACAAAATAAAATAGAAAATAGAAAACATAAAACACAAAAATTAAACAAATAGGAACGGAAATTAAACAAAATGATATATACAAACCTTTGGCACTACTTGAATCTGTGACGCTAAGTTGCCCGACGCCGCCGGCGACATGATCATGTTGGCCACCACGTGCTGACGCCGCCCCCCGGCTGACTGGGATTGGCTTTGGTCCTGCAGCTGCTGCTGCAGATGCTCCCCTGCATCGACCTGCAGTCCCGCTGGATAGAAGGTCTGCTTGATCTCCAGACCGGGCGGCAGGTTGAACACCAGATTCTCGCCGCCGGCATCAACTGCGGATGCCGCCTCACTGGCGTAGTCAAGATGGCGCTGCTCCTGCTTCACCACCTGCAATTGCAGCACGCTTTTGATGTCTTCCTGCCCTGCTCCTCCTCCTCCTCCTCCCTCTTCCAGCTTTGTCCAGCATATATTTTGCTGCTGCTGCTGCTGCTGTTGTTGCAGGGTGCTTTGTATCACAGATGAGTAGGCCACAGTGGTGGGCGTCGGGGCAGCAGCAGCAGCAGCAGAGGCAGACGAGCCAGCGCCTGCCTCTGAGCGCCTTTGCACCGGAGACGCCGTCTTATAGACAATCACCTGAGCCTGCGGTGTACTGACCACGTCCACGGCATGTAAATTCGTGATGGGCGATCCGTCAGCGGAGCTCAATGCCGGACTGGCATACTGCGCCGGATAGGATCCGGCCGGAACTGGCACTGCCAATGGCACTGGACTACCGCCGGCACTCTGATGCTCGATGATTGTCGCATGAAATGGCTGGCCATCCTTGCGTGTCACCTTGAGTTTCCGGCCATCGATCGTGTAATATGTGTCCGTCTCCGGCTCTGTTTCAGCGATCTCCTGCTGCAGCTGCTGCTGGAGCTGCTGATGTTGCTGCTGCTGCTGCTGCTGTTGTTGCAATTGGATCAGGTAAATCGGGTCGTTGTAGGCTTTTAATTGCTTTTCCTGCTTAATCTGCTACACAGCGCCACCATACATGGATTGAATCGGAATCGGAAAGTGTTTGGTTTGGGTTTTGGTTCGACAAGAGAGAGGCTAAGACATAGTCCTAAGTTTAAATGGTTCGATTTGGGTTGATTTTTAAGGGGGGAGGTGTTAGTATGCGATAGATGCGATAGAGATACTAATGGGTGTAGAGGTGCTTCCCCAGAAGCTGCTTGATTCATCGAAGGGAAGAGTCGAACGGAAGACTAGGCTACTGCTGCTACTGCAACTTCTCTACTCACCACTTTGTCGGCGACCAGATTGAGCTGCTGCTGCTGTGCCTGCTGCTGCTGTTGTTGCGCCTGTTGCTGCTGCTGCTGCGCCTGCTGTTGTTGCTGCTGTGCCTGCTGCTGCTGCATGGCCAGGAAAGTGTTCGATATCATGTTCGGCGTATTCCAGGTCAGCGACGTCGACGTTAGCGCCACCGTCGTCGGCGATGGCGAGGCGCCGCTCGAGGAGGAGTTCTCCCCATAATAATTGGAGGCCACATTGTTGACCACAGCAGCGGCGGCTGCCGATACCGCCGCCTGATTCTGGAACGAGCTGAGCTGCTTGTCCAGTGAACTGGGCAGCTGCAGCTGGCGGTGCGGCGTACTGACCGCCGATGAGGCGTAATGGGCGGGCTTCGGCTGAACGCTTGCCGCCGCTGCATGATGATAGATCTGCTGGAATACTGGATTATAGCTGCCGATTGGCGACGGAGGCACAAAGCTGCCGCCACTGGCGGCCGCCGCATTGAAGCTGGCGATGCTGGCGGCGGTTATGGTGGCCAAATGTGGATGCTGGAAGTCCTCGGCTGTTCCGCCGGAGCTGCCAGCGCTGGCGGGCACAATGCGGTTGTAGGCGTACGACCAGGGGCTGGAGTTGGGATCCATGGCTTAAATTGGATGCTTCTACTGCTGCTGCACTGGCTGCTAACTGAAAGTAAAATATGTGATTATTAATTATGTGTCTGCCGCTGGAAAAATTGTCAACATTTTAAGTGTTTAAACATTTTAGATCATTTATCCTAATTTAAATGACTAAATGTTTACCTTTAGTTAAAAATATATTTTAAAATCCCGGCTCCCCATTTTATTTACAATTTAAGGTCTTTTTTTTTACTTTATAAATATTAACAAAAAAATATTTAAATTAAATTTTTTTTTATATTTATTATTGTTTTTCTTTAAATAAATGTTTAATTTACATAAAACTCATCGCCAGGCTGAATATTAAGAACATTCAAAGGGAATTCTCTTCCCTTTCTTTCATTTTTTCGCACTCATTGTTTCCCCCTACTTTTTTTTGTATCCCTTTTGGCCACGATGCGCTTGGTTCCCCCTTCGAAATTTTTGGCGTCTGTATTTTGTGCCTTGGCGCTCCGGCTGGAAATTGACCCGCCTTGGACGAACTCCGGCGTCTGAGGGTTTATTGCGTTGTTGCAATGCGGCACCGAGGACTTTATTTATACGGGGGAAGCACTTTGGCACCAAATTATGCCCGTTTTCGTAATGTTTTTCTGGCTAGGGACATTTTTTCCGTATTTTCCGCCTGTACATATACATATGTATCCATACACACAAACTGTCGTACACACACACAAACGCACACACTCGCGCGCACACACGGGTGTACATGCGTGCGTGTTGGGAAGATAGTCACTAACTTTTAGTTGTTACAGATTCGGAACTGCTGTCGGGCTGCTTGGGTCCAGCATTCTCTTCACATCGGATTGCACACACGCTCCAATGCACAAGCGGATTTTATGTTTAATTTCGAGCGCAACGTTTTTTTTAGTTTCGCATAACTTTTTTGTGGATGAAACAATCTCCAAAATGGCCGCTCTGCTGCCAGTGAAAAATGAACCACTGGCTCAGGTGAATAATGCCAACGGGAACTGGTTCGTTGGTTCGCGCTGCGAGTGTTTATTGTTTGTATTGCCGTCTTTGTGATTTGCCCTCAGTTGGTGTTTAAATATTATAATTGTTTTTGTGTTACTGCTTATTCTGGTAAGTAAACTTGGGGTTTTTTTACACACTAACCGAACAATTAGAGGTTGACAAGTGAATAAATACACATTTCACGTGTTCTGCGCCATTTTCGCAAGTGTTGTACAATACTGTATTTATTGCGTTTTGGACTATTTTAACTTTTGAGCCCGTTTAACTGGTTAATTAAATGACTGCAATTAGTTTTGGTAATTCAAGGCACATTTTATTTAGTATAAACAAATTAATCGCACAGATCAACGCGCTGCTGCAAGCACTTCTCTCGCGTCTTAACCAACACTGACCAATGGAACTAGTTTATTTAAGCAGCCCAGTTGTCAATTTGGTGCAGTTAAAGTGTTATCATTAAATGTTCGTTAAAAATTAGGTAGCAATAAAAAATTGTTTACAAATATTGTAATAAAATATATTTTTAAATAAAAATAGCTAGTTATAAAAAAATGGGTTAAGTCAAGACCATCTATTGTTTGTAGTCAATTCAAATAATTGTAAGTTTGGTGTATATTTTAAAACTTCATTAATGAAATATAAATATTAAGTTAATACGTATATATAAAATATTATTATATAATATATAATAGTTTAAGTTAATTATTTTTAAACAATGCAAACACATTCATTCGGCGAGCTACGATGTTTCTGCATTTATCCAACACTGCGAAACCGGATCCAGTTCGATAACCTGCTGTTTTATTGTTGGTTCATGTACTAATGACAGTCATTTTACGTATTCATTGCTAAAGAAAACTGAAAAAATACATTTTAGCAAGTCTGAGTTTCCGGTTAGTCATCCGCCCAAACCGATCTTCATTAAGAGCTAACCAAATCAAACGAGAGGTTGGTATTGGCCCAGAGCCCGGAACGAAGAGCAAACAGCTTGCAACTGCTGCCCACTGCCCTGCGTACGTGTAAATTGGAGTGAGACGCCCACTAAATTGCTATCACAACACACTTTGCAGAGCACATCGACATGGACTTCGGAGACGACTTCGCTGCCAAGGAGGAGGTGGATCCCGCGGCCGAGTTCCTGGCGCGCGAACAGTCCGCTCTCGGCGATCTCGAGGCAGAGATAACGGGTGGGTCCGCATCCGGATCCGCTGCAGCGGCCACCTCAGATGATGGCGGCCTCGGCGAGCTGCTGGGTGGTAGCGCTGGTAGCACTAGCACAGGAGATGTGCTAGGCAACGATCTGTTATCCGCCGGTGGCGCTGGCCTGGAATCATCCACAGGCAGCTTCGAGGTCATTGGCGGCGAGTCCAATGAACCCGTGGGCATATCGGGACCACCTCCGTCGCG
>VNJT01003109.1:0-45526 GCA_008042655.1 Drosophila burlai
GAAATTCTTTAACTCATTTCGGCTGCTTTATTCTTTATTTATAACTTCCGTTAAAAGTTTTTTTATAACCCGCACACACACCTTTGCCCATTTTCACACCTTCATCATCATAAAACGCATATACGCCGACGGACCCAACCACGCACACACAAAGACACGCCACAGTGGAACAAGCGTATCATTGGCATGCCAAAAGCCCATAATCCTACTTCGGCTGGCTTTTAGCGGATTAAAACTTTTCAGTTGAGTGCCCGGAACCGAACGAAGACTATCTCCCCGATGCGCCCCTTCCTTGCCACGGGAATCTTGATTGTGTTATTAACTAGCGTAAATGAGTGTTAATTCCCAGACAGGCCACAGTGCGTATCGGGAGTATAGGAAGCGAGTTTGAGTTCTTCAGAACCGCGTTTGTTTGCGATAGTTTGTAATACTTTATAATATGTAGCCTAGGTTACTCTTACTCAAATTCTAGAGTAAATAAATAATAAGTTGGTGACAAAGATGAAATGAATATAAATGTTCAGCAGATTTTTACAAGCTGTATATATTGTAATAAATATTAAAATCCTTAAATTGTCGCTATTCATTTTGTTTTGTTTTAATTTCACAAATAAGAGGCGTAACTTTCTCTAATAATAATAGAAGCTAGAGCCTCCTGTTAGTGCTAGGCTATACTATTATATTATTTAGGATATTTACTATTAATATTGATAGTATATTTTCTAATCTAAATAATTGTTGAACCATGTTACATTTGTAAAGAAAAAGTGTAACTCAACATTCACACACCTAATATCATTACAGAATTCCTTTTTAAATGACCTTACACCCCCGTTACGCACCGTATCAACAGATATGGCCTGTGGCAGCTCATTTGTTGCTTGTTTGGTTATTTCAATTAAATGTTAATAAAATTGTCTAACCGAAAAAACTAATTTCGGTGCTTATTCGTGTGGACAGAGCCCTGGGAGGGAGGGGAGCGGCCGAGACTAGAAGGAAATGGAAAATTAGGGAGCAGGGGAGAGGGAGAGAGGAATGCGGTAACTGTGCGGTCTCCAAATTGGCCAACTTAAGTACCGTTACGTTCTAGTTCAGCATTTCCTTTTTCTTCGTGCCGTTTGCCAGGGTTTTCCCTTTTTGCCAGGAAAAAGTTTATGGGAGCGCTTACATTTCCCTAGCCATTAATTCTACCTTGCTTTTCAATTAGTGTTGCCGCCTGCCTTCGGACCGGTTTCCTTGGCCAGTTTTGTCTTTTATCGCTTCCCTCCGTCGCGCCGCTCTCCGCTTCTATATGTATATATCCTGATTTATGCTGTCGTCCTGCAGGGCGGAAGAATCCCTCCCACACTGGACCCTCGCCAGATGGCTTGAGGTGACTGCATCGGGCTTATCTCTCTCGGCACCTCCCTTCCTGCCATTCCCCTAGATCCCTCTGCCTTTTATCCCATTCCCTCCATCTTAACTAACTCGTCTTCATTTCTCACTTGGCTGCGTATTTGCTGGGCGTTTGCATGGCATGGTATATAGCCATGGAGGTCGGAGCCGTCCATCGGTTTGTTAGTATTAGCCATGTTGGCCATGTCTATTGGCCAGAAGGTGTCGTGTTGATAAATTGCCGAGCAAACAGGGTTGGCAGGTGGTTGGTTAGAGCTTCCAAGTTGCAGGTATTTGCTTAAAGTTTTTATTATATTTATATATTTAGGGGGATTGCTACCAATCAATTGGAGATAGGTTTCTATTGATTTATATATTTGTAACAACTTAATATCTAAAAGAATTCAAGATTTTGATAAGCATCCTATGACATTGTTCTTAACAGGATTTTTTGTATAACCCTGAATATATATTTGATATATTTTAATAGTCTTTTTGCATTATATATTCAGTATGTTCAATTCTTTACCCTTTCATTCAATTCCATCGAACACATCGACAACCCTTCCAGGGAGAGGAAAACTTTAGTATATTCCACACTATGCAAATTGCAAAATTGCTGGCATTTCAAACGCGCTAACACCTGCTTGAAGGCTTAACCAAACACTGGCAGGAGCCCCTTTCAGCGGCCACGCCCACCCAGACAGACCCCTGATTTTCCTAGAGGATTCCCAGCGCATTCGCTTCTGGCTTCTATCAGTGTCGTTTTGTTATTTATCCTGCGTGCCTCTTGACGCCTTTGGGGCATGCCACTTAACACACATCGACCGCCGCTCTTGCCACGCCCCCTTTGTTGAGCGGGTGGATTGACAAGGTGGGGGGAGGGCGATGGGCGGGGGAGTTCCTGTAATCTTTTCTTGAGCTTTGCGTGCAATGCGTCGCGTTATTTGCTTTTCATTCAGCTTCTTCTCCCTTTTTTTTTTTTGCTTTGCTCTCTGCTTTTTTAATTTATCATGTCTATTTGTTTAGTGTTTGAGCCTGGCCCATGGCGTGTAGTACAAGTGGAGTCCTTTTTCCTAGCTGCCTCTCCTGTCCTGTCCTGTTCATTTGTTATCGCTGTTTGCTTGTGCTGCTCTTGCAGCTTTTCACTTTTGAATGCTGCGGATTTAAGCTCTTTTTTGTTTCTTTTTTGTTCGTTGCGGTTTTCCACTTTGTCGATCGTTTTTTGTTTTGTTTTCTAAATGAAACGTCCTCTGGCTTTGCGGATTTGCTTTTCCTCCTTCGCAGTTTTTCCCATATCCCCAATTTATCCCTTTTCATCGTGCAACCGCCTTGTGGTCAGACTGCGCTGCTGCTAGTTTGATTAGGTTTCAGCACTAATTGAAAATCATTGAATGAGGTTTCCCCATCGCTATGTGTCCGGGTAATTTGTTGTCTTTTAATTAATTTATGTCGAGTGTTATTAGCGAGAGATGCGGTTACCGCTGGATGATGGAAAATTCAATAATTTACCAGCTTGAAACTCGATTTTAAGGAAATCCTATTGAAGAAACTGAATATTTAAATATAATTTTGATCAAGAAGCAAACTCAGGAATGCTAAAAGAGTAAGGAAGATGAATTCTTCTTAAAGATACAGATATAAAGTGGTTTCTTATATTTAATTGAAAACTTTTACTGTTTTCTGTGCAGAATAATTAAAGCCAGGCAATCAAGCTATAGTAATTCAAAATATATTTCTTTAAAAGGGCTTCCCTCGGGCTATTTATCTTTGCCAACTCTGAACTCGCTTTCTAAACAAACCACGAACAACAATGCAAACAAATGAGAGCAGGGCCCAGATAGAAATTCTCTGTCCTATCTCGAGACACTCGCTGCCGCAAATTAAATCAAATTCCTGCTCAGACAGCGCAGGAGAGATAAAGACCGAAGGAACCGGGGAGATTCATCACTGGAACACACACACCACAAAAACAAACACAGGGTTCGTGACAGTGACAGGACATCTTATTTAATTTCCAGGGCTCAGGGCTCAGGACCAGGACCTGATTCCGCATCGGAGAACTGAAAACGAAGCATAACATTAATTTTTGTTAATCTATTTTCAAGTTGCTCTGGTCAGCTGCAGCTGTGTTCCCCTTTTCTTGGACCGCAAGTAAATATGCTGTCATTAATTTAAAACTTGCACAAACAAACCGAAAACTTCCCTGCTGTCTGTCAGCCGTTGTGAGCTTCTGAGAGTTATGTTCATTAGCAGAGAAGCAATCCCGGGTAGGCGGCATAGACCAGAGCGGAGCGGAGAAAGCCAGAAGCCAGCCTGCGAGACTCTGAGAATTTAGTTGGAATTCCTAATGAGCGAGAGCAGGCAAATCTAACCCAAATATGTCAAGACGATGGCTTGGTATTTTGTGTGCCCTGTGCTTCAGCAGGGTGCAATGCTCCAAGAGGGTCAGCAGGTGTGTGGCACTCAGAGAAATGTCTTAGTAGAATTATAGGATTGGAAAATAAGTGTTTTTAATGAGTTATCTTAGCTTTAAAGTAAGATATTTTTAGAAAATTGTAGTGATTAGGAATAGGGCGGAAATCATTCGAAATTAAAATTGCAGTTACATGATAGCATTGAAAAAATGTTGGCTTTACTTTAACTATATTTCAATCAAGTTTTGGCTATATGCCAGATCTTGCACTTATCCTTTTTTTGTGTAAAGACGTGTCCTTCTGCACTTATTTTTTTCGGGTTTCTGCACAAAAGCTTATAGCAAACTCAGCTACTTTATTGTTTAAATATTTTCTCTTCGTGAGTTTTTTAATTAATTTTGTATTAATATTTATTATTATTACTAAAAATTCCCAAGAGTATTATCAAATTTCTTGCAATGCTGCCATGTGTGTGCAAAGTGGGTCTCTTCAGTTTGCTATGCATGTGCTAAAGTGTTGATACAAGTTACTTTTGCCATCCTCATCTCAGCCCTTCGTCGTCCTAACACACTGACACACTCGCCACGTGAAGAAGTGCCTCGCTTTGCTCCGCTCCGCTCTGCTCTGTCAGAGTCTGTATCTATTCCTGTCCCTGTCCCTTCAGCTGGCCATAAACCACAGCGGAGACAGGGAGGGCGAGAGACAGAAAGGATGTGGGGGAATCCCAGGACCCCGGGTTCAGACAGCTGAGCACGTAGCATGACGAGTTGACAAAGTGCATCACGGGCCATGGTGCAGGTCTTGCTTGCCGGCTGTTTACACAGCTCAAAAAATGTCTCATCTTGTTTGCTCTAATTATTTCGCACATTATTAAATTAATTTGCAGTGAGTTTACCTTAACATCCATTGCAAATATCTAAGTGGTGTTCGTTGTCAAATTTCTGACTCTAATTAATTGAAATTGGTAAAGTTGTGTCGATGACACGAGTGTTTGTCTTTGCACTTAAATGCATATCCAAATTGAGTTATGAAATGCCTGCCGGAGATAAAGTACCATTATATCCTATCCTTTAATTGGTAAATATGAGCTATGGATGTGGAAATTAAATTGAAAGCAAAGGAGTAGTAAATATAGTAAAGTTTACCAAGTTTAAAATTATTGCAAACTCAGAATATTAATACATTCAACAATTACCTAACTCAAAACAGTTAGCAAGGAAATATTACAACATACTTCCACGTTTATCCTTTAAAAACAACACAGAAGCAGGAAGCAAAAGCTTTGCAGAATACCTGTAATTAAATATTTTAAATTTCGGGCAGTGCAAATACAGTCGCCACGTAAATTAATCTACCCACTCGGCACATGTAACTCGCTCTGGCTTCCGCTCCTTTGAGCCCTCCATCGCTTTATCTCCATATTCATATGTGCATTTGGTTACATGTTCGCGCGTATTTCCCTCATGGCTTGTTTCAACCGTCCTTTCCGCTTCCCCGGCCATTTTCCCTTTGGCCGCATTCATTTGTTGGTTTTCTTATTTCAGCTCGAATTTGTGTTTTATAATTTATGCGCATTTTTTATTAAATATTTATGCTTGTTCCGAGTTCTAAGCCACACAACAACAACGACAACGACAGCCGACCGCCGACCGCCGCAACTCCCCGCCTCCTTCGGGGGATCATTGTCGCTCATTTCCCTTTATGGCGTATTTACGCTCTAAAGCGTGTAAATGTTTTCCATTCCATTGTTTTTCCCCCCTGTGCTGACATGTGGAAGGGGGTATAAAGTGGTAGTGAAAGGCTTTCGGTTGGGGTCACATCCCTTTCCAGCCCACACGCATTGTCATAAATAGTTTTGTCAAAGCAACCACAGAAACTAAAATGTAAGTTTTCAAACATTTTCGGCTAGCAGAGATTCTTGGTCAACTTGGCGAAAATTTCCTGGAATTTTCCTTGCTTTCGCTTTCGCTTTCCCTTTTTCTTGTTTGGTGTTTTGCCATAAGGTATTTTAGTAAATAGTTTAGTTTTTTTTTTGGGAGTAGGGAGGTAAATCCTTTGGGATTTGTACAATATAAATTCTATTGCATAAATAAATTAGTGGGTATATCTACATACATATCTGTGCTAGAATTCTTATCGATTTATTCAATTGAATTATCTGCTGATAACTAGGTTAAATTGGGAACAAGCTGCCAAAGTGAGAAAATGTGTAAATATGCTAGAAACAAATTTGTTACACTTTCTATTAATATAAAATTAAACATTTATAAACAAATATATAAAATCACCTAATTCGTTATTAGTCAAATGCCCTCAAGGCTCGGTTATGCGTCAATGTGCATTCCTTCCAAATAAACAATTACGAATACAAACATTCAAATAAGAAATACTAATAAAATGCCTTGCAAATAAAATATTTAAAAATATGCAACATAAAATAAATTAATTTAATAAAAACAGGAGTGTAATTAGACAAGAAAATGCTTGGAAACTTTGTTCAATCTTAAGAGTAAAAGTTTACTCCTTCGATTGCACAATTATAATAAATAAATTCCCCCGTGTGTGCCCAGGATATAACAAATAAATCTTCACTAGTTGCACCTCGAAGTGCAATTAAATTGAATGTCAAAAAGGAAAAAAATATAAATTCGCCCGTCCGAGTGATTGATTGATTGACGGTTTGATTGGCAAGCGCACAGTTCATGGCTGAGTCAAAGGAAACAAATGCGCCATGACCACGACAATAACGGCGAAGATTGCGCAACAGCAGCATCAACAGCAACAGCAGCAACACCAACTGCAACAACAACAACAACAGCAGCCGGCATCCAGTAACATGAATGGTTTTCGTATTACCGGCTATCCAGCGGCTGCCACACCCCCTACACGCCCCAATCCCATTTATGCCAAGCCCAACGCCCACGAGTTGGACCTGCACATCAGTGAATCGCTTATGTATCCCGGCAGCACTCAACAGCAGCAGCAGCATCAGCAGCAGCAACATCAGCATCAGCAGTTGCTGCAACAAACGCTGCAAAGCTCGCCCGGTCCGCCGCCTCAATTGACAAGCGTGCTGCCCAGTTCCGGACTGCCGGGAGCTGCGCAGCCCATCGCTCTCAAGGGCAACAATCCCTTCCTAAACAGCCCCTCACCCACGGAGGTGGCGCCCACGCCCAGCGTGTCCGTCTCTATTCCCACACCAGCGACCATTTCGAGCAACTATGAAATGCCCGAGTACGCGGAGCCGTCGCGACTACGCGGTCTGAAGCAGCGACCTCATAGCATCGCAGTGGGCGGGGCAGCCGCCTCCAGCTTCGTGGACTACAATGCCCAGCAGCAGCAGCGACTGCTGCAACTGTCCCGCCAGCAGCAGCAGTTGCGAAACGCGGTAACGGCGGCAGCGGCCACAGCAAATGGGGGCTGCGGTGGTGGCAGTGGCGACAAGGAGGCCCTGTATGCTGCTCTCTTTCAGCAATACAGGCAAAGTCCCACCAACGGACAGCCAGCACCGCCAGTGCCGTTGCACAGGAAGCCTGCGGTGGCTCCTGTGGTTCCTCGCCGCTCGCAGAGCACGCCCAGGCCACCCCTGCAGCAGCAGCAGCAGCAACAACAGCAGCAGCAGCAGTCCGTCCTGAAGGGCCAACTCAATGGCAATGGCACTCAACGGCCCAGGAGCTTGGATCGCTTCAATGGCGGTGTCCACGCGGAAGCACCGCCCATTCCCCTGAGGCGCTTTCCCAACGGAACGGCCAGCACCAATGGCGGCACGCTGTCGCGTCAAAAGAGTCCCAAGAAGAGCAACAGTGCGGACAATATGCTCATGAGTCCGGCAGGCAGTCAAGTGAACACCATGCGGCACTCGATTAGCTTTCACGGCGGCCAGGAGACGGAGAACGGGCCAAAGGGCGATCAGGCCAGGCCCATGAGCTATGCGGCACCTGCTCCGGATCAGGCCTACCTGGAGCACCAGCTCAGGGCCTACTCGGAGCAGCTGAGGACCATAACCGAGAGCGTGCGCAAGTACTCGGAGCAGGCCAAGCTGCTCTCAGAGCTCAAGAGGCAGCAGCAAATGGCCAAGCAGAGCCAGACGAATCTCAATCTGTTGACGCCAACGACCTGCAACAATGGGGCCACGGGCAACTTTCAGCCGAACATGATTTCCCCGGAGATAGTTAGCAAGTCCCTGGCCTCGCTCTCCACCAGCCAGGCGAACGAGGCCCAGACGCCCTCGAATCAGCTGCGACTCTTTCTGGACAACATACGCAGCAGCATGCGGCAGGAGTACCAGCAGCATATGCCCGAGGATGTGCTCAAGCCGACCTCCACCTTGAAGCGTAATGGAGCGGATGCAGCGGCACCAGGTACTGGTCCCGCCTCTGTTCCCGCCAATGCTCCTGCCAAATCGGAGCCTGAGGCCGCACCCACGCCCTCGGATCAGCTGAGGCAGTTCCTGGATGCGATACGCGCCAATAAAATACCTGAGAGCGTGGACAAGCCCAAAATGACCAGCTCACAGACCCTGGACTCGTTTATATCGAAGCCCTTGCAGATGCCCGATGTGACATCCGGCACCCCGGGCGGCGGGGTAGCTTCAGCAGCACCTGGAGGCGGAGTGGGGGCAGCCAATGGCCAGGCAAATGGTCTGCCCACCCGCCGGAGGCCAAAGAGCAGCATTTTGCCCAGCAGCAGCAACGGAAAACTGGAGCAGCGGGAGCACTCCCTGGTGACCTCCGAGAGCTTTCACCAGATCTCGGACAACCTGAGGCTGATGAGCGAGGACCTGCAGGCCCTGAGCCCCAGCAAGGCTGTGCCCAGCTCGGCCAGCAGCAACAGCCTCAAGAATCTGGCCGCCAATGGCAACAGCTCACTGACCACGGAACTCAGGGTCATAACCAGCTCGCCGTACAGCACCTCACCCAAGCTGCAGCAGATGGTGATGAGCAAGTCGAACAGCTCGCTGGGGTCGGTGACCACGCCCTCGAGTGCCACCACCACGCCCTCCACCGCGCCCATGATCACCGACTTCAACGAGATCCTGGACAGCTTCCAGGCCATGGCCGACAAGTACAAATCGAAAGGTTCCTACGACTATTTGCGCAAGTGCTCGGAGGCCCTGCGTCAGCACTCGCTGCAACTGAAGTTGCAGCAGCAGCAAACACACCTGCAACACCTGCCCCACCAGCAGCAGCAACAGCAGCACCAGCACCAGCAGCAGCAGCAGTTGCAGAACGGCTTCGCAAGCGACGACAGCAGTTCGTGCAGCACCACCCCCGGCAGCATCCGGGAGGCGGTACAGAACCTCCTACTGCAGCCTAGAAACGGTTTTCAGATCCTCGACGATCGCATGCGGCTGTT
This sequence comes from Drosophila burlai, assembly GCA_008042655.1. Taxonomy (NCBI): domain Eukaryota; kingdom Metazoa; phylum Arthropoda; class Insecta; order Diptera; family Drosophilidae; genus Drosophila; species Drosophila burlai. The sequence continues at coordinate 9,147 of VNJT01003109.1, forward strand.
TATCGATATTATCGATAGCCAGGATCGATTGAGTCAGGTGAGTGAGGGAGTCAGATAACTGTTATTTCGATTTTTAACTCGATTTTAAATATTTAAGAAATTTAATTTTATTTTTATTTGTCAGATTAAAGGTAAGAGCTGGGGCATATTCGAGTTTTTCGATGTTTTTGTATTAATTAAATTCACTAAGCATAAAGTTATAGATACATTTACTATTTTTCTTATGTCAGCAGCTGGTTTTAGTAAATTATTATTACCTCTCCTCCAAAACTTGAACTGTATTTATTAAAATCTCTCCTTTTTCTTGCAGGTATGTACTCGTTTTGACCCCTTGAAAACTGAATTGTACAAAGTAAGTCAAGCATGTTAGCGAATACATTTAAGAACAGCCCATTGGTCGACCCATAAAAGCAAATGTATGTACATCAGATACACTTTTACTGCCTTACATAATTCATCATCTTCGACATGACCAGGCCCGGGTCAATGTGCTTATCTTCGGCTGGCCAACACTCCTACCTCTCCTTCTTCGGGGCTAAAAGCCATCAAATCAGTTAATGACCCAGAAAGTTAAACTTGCAAGGCACTGGGCGGGGGCGTGGATCAATTTCCATCAATTTTCACCAAATTTGCTCAGAGCCAATTAATTTTAATAAACTACAAAGTCATTTCGCTGCGGCAAGTAAACTAATCTCAGCTGAGCCGAAATTGAAATTTTAATCAACAATTCCTCGGCGGCATAGAGGCCATAAAACTTGACACACGCACACACCGGGTGACGGGGAAGTAATCAAGTGAGACGACGTGTCGGGGAAAATTCCCAAAAGTAGATAATCATTATACCCGCCGCACTCTACCTTTCCCTCCGCGCTTGATATGCTAAATAAATCAGGTCCCGAGCGGAAATGTCTGCTGTCATAATAACACCTTTTCGGTCCAGCATTGTCCTTCGCCTTCTCGTGACATAAAACAATATTGCTAATGACAAATGGGAACTATGTAGTTCTAATTGTGGCTTTTGTCTGGCACGAAGATCTCTGGCCCGGCCTGGCTTATCGCACATTGCCCTTACAGGACTTGGGCTTAATTTAAATTTATGTGGTCTCTCCTCATCCCGCTGGCAAATGTTTATGTGTGAACGTGTTGGGGTTCCTGGGGGAGACATGAACTGCTGGAATTGAGTTTATGTCTCCCGTGATGAGCAAACCGAACAAACCGAAAAATCTGTTAAGCCCAGTGTCTTGGTTTGCGTTCAAGAATCAATATTTTACAGGGGAAGAGAGTTTAGTTTTTTAAAGTTAGTTAATATAAAGCAAGGTATAGTTGGGTGTGTGAAATATCCGGTACTCATGAATTTATGCATTTAAATTTGACGGCAAAAGGCTATTAGGAAAAGTTTTATTTGAGAAAGGACGAGTTCGGCTGGATATTGTCGGTTGTTGATGAATATAAGCAAATATGTTCAACTTCCACCAAACCTCGCAGCTCAATGCAATTTCACTAATAATAAAGACTATAGCTTCCTCCAGGAAATAAATATAATTAAGCTGAATAGGGCCGTCCTGTGCATATCTGACACTAAATGCTCCTGGCACCTTAATTTCTGCATAAAATGTAAAACTCGAACTACATATAAATTGCCATTACCACAGTTCTCCTACAGATATTTTTGAGGGCAACAATTTAAGAGCCCGAGGCTGCTTATTTGTTTCATTTAGGCAAATTGCATTGGTATTTGTGTTTTGCCAACACAAAATGCAAACAATAAAAGTTGAATGCCACCACCCCCATGACAAACACAGTACAGTGCACAGTGCTCCCGAAAAGTATGCCTTTCATAATGCAATTGCAAACAATTACCCCGGACTGAAGTAATTGCATTTTCAGTGCACACACACACAATTCACAATTCACAATTTACAATTTGCATTACAAAGTAATTATTTCTGCAACAGTGAACCCCCCGCCGGAGAGAAAAATCCCCCAGCTTTCCCACGCCCACACGCTTTTCTCACCCGAATTTCCCCAATTTTGTTTAGTAAATGAAGTGCAAAATCAACGCAATGTCGTCCCGGCCAACAACAAGCCACCCTTCCGGCCATTCCCACTATTGACAGCCCTGGCCGAATGACATTTATTTTAATTAGCTCCGCATGCCGGCTCTACGGGTGTACGCATATGGATCCAGGAGGACCCTAGCGCCAGGACCCGGAATTCACTTTTAGCCGCGGCGCAATTAACAAATGCAATTTTGTGGCCTTTAATGTTTATTGTGTGCATTTATTTGCATCGAGGGTGGTGGGTGCCTATGTAGTGGGTGTTTGTGTGCGTTCGTTGTTTGTAGAGGCGTGAAAACTCAAAAAAATAACTTTTTAATTACTATAACGGACAATGCGGTTAATTACACTGGACAACATGGTTGGCGATAAGCCAATTTGTTTGGGTTCAATGTGTCTCTCGTTGCCGTTGCCGTTGTAATAGCGTTGATTGAAATAACGAACTGGTGGGCTTAAAATACATTGTATTTTTATTTTAAATAGGTTTTTGTGTGGCTTATTAATGAGCTTTCTTTTAAATTAAGGAAATAAAATGCTATTACTGAGCATTGAGCGGCTGAAGTTTTGGCTATATGTATATGTATAATAGTAAATGGTTTGGATTACTTTAAGCTTTATAATCGGAAAATCACATTATATTTACGAGCAAACATATAATTTATGTAAAGAAGAATACACCAATGTGCCTAGATGTGAGTTTAAAAATAGCAACAATTCGTTGTGAAATATTTATGATTAACCATAACCTTTAAACTCTAAATTATTCCTGATTTAGCGACAAAAACTGAAATTAGCATACGGTGCGTATGTGTTATTTTCGCATTTTAAATATTACAAAAATATATGTACTCAAACTAAACATTATTACCCCCTAATTACGTTATTTATTCGCCAATGTAATGCCGACAGATGACCGGCAGTAAAGTGTAAGCATTTTTTTCACGCCATTTGATTAAAAACCGCAAAGGCAACCATCAAAGTGCGTGCTTAAAATAATTGCAATTGTCAAGCGCTGAAAGCCGAGAGGCTCAGGTGGTCATCATGAAAGGTGGGGCATGGCATGGCCATTGTCAACGACTTTCAATTGGAGGCTCAACACGCCCTGTTTGCCCGCCTGCCGCGCCCCCAGGCCCCCTTGACCGTGTCGCTTATTAATTGCATGTCATAAATCATGATTATGCCACTTGCTGACCAACCGCTGGGGTAGTCGCAGTTATTATTATTAATCTTTGTCGCCCACACACACTCGCTCACAGCTAGAAATCCTCTGAGGAGGGGGCGTGGCAGGCAAGCGAGGGGGAAATAGTCCCGAGAGAGTCGGAGCCTAGCCATATGTTGGGTCCATGTAAATTGCGATGTTCATTCCGGCGCTCCGGCCTATCTTGATTAATTGCGAAAGTTTACCAGGACTCAGGGCCAGTTCACAGGACACAGGACACTGGTCCGCGAACCCATGGAAATATGTCAGCTGCTTCCCTTTTCGGGAAAGAAAAACACTGGCAACAAGAGTGGCCAACAAGAGTGGCCAACGAGAGCAATAACACGCGTATGTTGTCGCGTAAATTGGTTTTAATATTTAAAGCACTTCATTACTTACATCGCGGTGATGCACTGTGAAAAAAGAAAAGACGACAGGGGAAAGGCAGAGTTGGGGCCATAAAAAGACAACATCCTGTTAAGCCGCCGAAAAGTATGCTACAAGCTGCCGGCTTAATCATGTGAAATTGAATCAACTTCGCCGTCGCCGAGAGAGGTTTCAGAGAAAACTGGAAATGAAATTTCTTAAATTGCGACAATAAATATTAAGAGTAATAAAAGTTAACACAGATATGGGAAGTTAAACCGATTTAACAGGTTATAAATCATTTAACGCAGTTTGAAATCCTTTTAAAATGCATCTAAAAGAATGCAATAAATTTACATTTCCAGCATAATTTTAAACAACGATTTTAACGCCCTTCCTTTTTAAATAGCTACACAATTTATATTTATTTTTTATTTTTAAAGCAATAGAAATATCTACATAGAAAAATGTAACAAGAAGAGGCTTTTAATAAACTTGATTTTTTACAAATTTCACCGACTGAATGTCTGTCCTCTCCAATATTTTAATTTTTCAAACCCTCAACTTGATAAATTGCAAACATACAAACGTAATTAAATAAATACCAATCGTAAGTGATGTTTTCTTCAAAACATTTCAATTTCATCGAAAGTGGCTTTCTAATCACAAATCATTGGGAGGATTCTGTTTGGATTAGCTTCCAACTGGGCTTAGAATGTAGGGAAAGATATCGAAAGCTATCAAAACTGGGGGTCGAAGCTTGCGTTGGAGTAAACAATTTCATTTTTTACCCGTCCTGTAAAAACAAAGCAAAGAGAGGTCTAAGCCGACATCAGAAGAGCCGAAACTGTTTGCATGCTTTCAGGGCGTCTGACAGGGCGTCATATGCAATACTCAACAAAGTGCATGTGCGTTGCGATATATGTATGCAAACTCCCGCTCTCACACACTCTGCGGCAGCTTCAGGCAATTGAAGGCAGATTCTTGTCTTTTCCATTTTTTGCCTGCTGATTTTTGACATATTTTCTCTGGCAGCAGCAGCAACGCCGGCAAACAAACTAACAAACTTCGGGGCGTTTTCAGGTGCAACTGGGTTAACATGGCTACGATGGAAATTGCTGTAAGAAAAACGGGTTGGCATGGGTTGCCGGGAATGCAAATGCTGTCGGAAAATGGATACAACAAAAAGCAAAAAGAAAGAAATGGTGGAAAAAACTGAAAAACTGCTTGCAGTAAACGAAATGCATTCGCCGTTTTCGCACTTTGTTCAGCCACCCCCAAAGCTCGCTTTTTGAGCATATGCAACAGCTCAATTTTGTATTGAATGGCCCTGCAGTTGCCTCAAAATCTGCAGATTTTCCACGGATTTTTTTTTTTTATTCCTGTTCAGATTGTTTGTTTGAATGGCAGCTTCATTAATGCGAATATTCAGCCGCCAGACAATGGGTTGAGATCGGGAGCTTCTGTTTTAATGTCACTGACTTCATCGTTCTTCGCTCTCCTGTGCCTGTGTCTGTGCCGTGCTGATGAAATCAAATTGCAAGCAATTACTTTAATGCGCCCCTGTCAACGCCCCCTCTTTCACCGCATCCCTTACAGTTAAGGAGTGCAAAAGACCGCAACTCGTTTGCGGTTCTCGCAGTCGGCGTGTTTGAATGGAACCGCCATTAACTGCGGTGAAAGGAGTCCGCATATCCCTATACATGCACGAAAAATAAAGTGTATTTCCCATCGGTGTGGTAATGATTATAGGTTTGATTGATTGCAATTGAATTCGGGAAAATGAGGAAAGATTTCATTGGCATTCATTTGACTCTCGGTCTCGGTCTGGCCCGGCGGATTGTTAATGATGTGTGCCAATGTCTGAACTATAATTAAGAGAAGAGCTCCACAGAAAATTAATGAAGTTAGCGATCGGTGGCAGAAGCTGGGTTTTTATTTAATAAGAACCTTAAGAACCTAGAGCTGCAGCACTCTTGACTTTATTAAATAATTCTTATTTTTATGAATTGAAATATATTTAAATAAATAAATTTACCAACCTCTTTAGACTTAGCCCGGGCTATTAATGTACTTCATTTTAAATAAAATAAAAGAAATAAATATATTCCAATCTATTCATTTAAAGTCGTAGTAGTTCATTCATTTAATTCTAACAAAATACCTTATTTGAAATATCAACCCACACAAAAAGTACCCATCATTATTATCGTCAAATATCAAACCTCTTCTTGTGACATTTTATTCTGTTGCCGCCTTCCATTTGAATAATTTTCCATCAAAACCCCCTTCAAAAACAGTAGAAACTCCTATTTTGTATGCAAATGCCACGCCCACCGCCTCTCACATGACCGAAACGGAACCTTATATTTGCAATGACTTGTTTTCGTTGCACATCTTAGCATCGATTACATTTTTGCCAAATTGAATTGTGCAGCAAGGACTGAACACAAAAAAGACATAGAATAAGGAAAAGAAAATGGAAAATAGGAAATAGAAGGAAAAAGAAATTGCTTCCTTGCATGTTTTCCAACCCAGTCGCCATGTGGGATGAAGAGGCGGCAGAGAGGCACCGGGGCTGCGTTCGGAAAATTGGGTTGCATGATGACAAGAGTTGAATTCGATTGAAGCCGACATGCTGGCAAAAAGAGGGAGCACAATTTGCATCGATGCGCAATTTACGGCCTAAATGTCAATTTCACTTAAGACCGACTTTCACTGGATTTTATTCTACTCCTTCGTTCGGAAAGTTAAGGCGCTTTAAGCTAGTGTCCTGTTGACTCTTTAAGTATAATTAGTAGGCAAAGGACGACAGGGAATGATAGCTATACAGAGAGATAGACAACAGAGTGAGCAAGGCAAACAGAAGGATAGGCATAAAGAAAAGCTTGACTTTTCCAGAGTGCACTGCATCAAAGTCAAAATGGCGGTCGAGTGTGTTTGGCGAAGGAGTGAGACAATTACAGATGCCTGACGGATTGGACCCCCTTTCGGCCAGTCATAATTCCAGCTTAGAGTGGCTTTTGGACAGTGGAATGCAGCTAATAGGGACTTTGTGTTTGTTATTTGAAAAATTTTTTGAAATTCGAAAAGAAAACATAAGAAAAGGAGTAAAAGAACTACGTTAATATTGTATATATATTTCCAGAAAATGTTTACTTACAATTTAACTGAAATTAGATTTGATTAAGTTTAATTTACCTAAGCACCTATTTCTGAAAATGTACATATATCAATTAATAATCGATATATTATCAGAAGAATATTTATTTATTTTTTCTGAAATCTACTTTTAAGAATTTCTTAAATGTAATCGTTAGATTAATTCGAATAAATTTCATGTAGATATTGCATCGCAATATTTTGAAATATTTAAAATTCCGATACATTCAACATTACGATTTTTTCCATAATTTTGAGCGCTATATTTTTGTTGATATTACTTACCTCTCGATATACATTCCTAGACTAACCAACCAGTTAACCCTTTTAACTAGATTACAACAAGTTTTGTTTAGGTTTCTGTTCCATGTAAGTTTGACTGTCACTCCCTTTCATTTTTAAGCCTCCTTCTAGGCTTTTGTCAGACAGATGAAAATGCAGGCACAGAAGGCAGAAGGATAATTGCAATCCCCGCTAATGCTGGAATGCTGGCGAATGTGCACCGGCCTTGTCTCGGCAACAACAATCGTCACTCAATTACTCCCTGAGCTTTGATGCATTTTCCTGCCGGGCCCCCCGCCCACTCTGCATTATCCCTTGTCAATCTCTGGCGGGCATTGTTGACATTTGTCAACGAACCGTTTCCCCCAGACGCGTTCTCGCTTTTTTTGGGATTTATTGTGTTTAATGTGTTGAAAAGTCTCCTTATTTATGGCAACTGGATTTGTGGATCCGTTTTTCCTTTTGCTTTTCCTTTTCTCCTCCGCCGTGGCACTGGCAACAGCTGTGGAATAGTTGTCACATAGTTTCCATGTGTTGTCATTGTCTTTGTCTTGGGCTCGATTGTGTGGAAAATTGAAAAAAAAGGAAGTCAAACAAACCCTAGCGGGGAAAGGCAGGCCAGGGAGTCTTTGGTATTGTTCCTTCACAGTGGCTGTTGTTGTTTCGGGACAAAAAGAAATTCGATTTGCCAAGCGGATATTAAAGGTAAACATTGACTCGATAGAAAGGACAACAGTGGGTGGGGTAGGTTTGATTAAACCCGAAATCAGAGTGTGTTGATAAGAAAAGTGAATGGTTATCCGAGGAACAGAAGGAGCTCATGAAATGCCATCCATCTCTGCGAATATCAATGTCATCGTAAATCCGGCTTAAAGACGGACCCTGGATTGTTGCATTTTTGCATTTCATAATGGAATTTTTCTCACTCAACTTCTGACAAAAATTTATGGGAATTTTTGTACTACTTTTGCTGGCATTGGCTCTTTGCTCTTCTGGCAAACAAAATAAAGTTTTATGACACGAAAAATGTTGCAACCAATATTTTAGAGGTTGTTTTGCTTGCTCGGTCTTCTCTTCTCTGTTCCTTTTTTGTGTGGCTGATGTTGCTGCTTTCCGACAGAAAGCTAATAGTGTTTGGCCATTTTTCAAACTACTCGCGGGGTGGGAGGATAACGCCCAGGACACACACAGCATACACACAGCACACTCAGCTCAGGCGTTCCGCTGTCGTTAACTCAAAGTTTGTTAAAATTTTTATCAGCATGCCGAGGCAATGACATGACCACATCACAAGGACGCGAATGGGGATCGGGATCGGAGCGTCGGCTTGGGTTGGGCAACACGGACATGGCTGCCATGATGCAGGATGCTGGATGGTGGAAGGTGGAACAGAGTGTGGAGGAAACCGCTAGCCACAACATGACGACGTCACTGACATGTGACCATACATACTAATAAAGCGTTAGTTGCTTGCCCAGAGCTGTTGAAATTTTTTCAGCATACTCTGTGCATCTGATGAATTTCGGTGGGGAATTTCAGTTAAGAAATAGTTCAGTGATTGATGGCTTAAAAGTTGCTGGCATTTTGTTCCCATTTTTCCCCAGCATTAGATATTGCTATTGCACTGGCTTTAACTCTTTTGTCGTAGAAAAACAACAAAATATTTTAAGTTTATTTTTGGCTTTGGGGAGTTTAAACTTTAAAGGATAAATGAGTTTACTATTAGGTATTTAAAGTTTCCGATGGTTAAGTATATCTATATTTTAAGATAAACTATCCCTTTCAATGTTTCACTTCAAAAGTGTATTGCTTTTTCGACTTTCCAGATCTTTTTCTCTTAATTTTTTTCCGATCCTTTAGGTCACTTCTCGCAGCATGTTCCAACACTCCGAAAACAGGAGATGACAAAGTCCACGCGGGAGAAGATGAGGATTTCAGCTTTCCTGCTTTTCCATTTCTTATTTTGCTCAACATTTTTTTTTTTGGCTCTGGTTAGTTGATGCCTTCTGGTTGGTCCCTGCTCATGTTTCTGCTTTGCCATCCATTTCCTTGGCTGAGTCTGCAGCATTAAAGTTGTGTGTTGCATTTACGCTTCAGCTACGCTTGACACAGGCAGGGTGGGATCGGGAGAGGCAGAGGGAGAAGACTCAGGGGCTGGAAGGGAACGCAGACTTTTAGTGGCACCATTATGAGATGAAGGACCCTTTTTAGCTCTCGCAGCAAAGCTCAGTCAGTCAGGCAACCGCTTTATGTGTGGAGTTCATTACTTTTATGTGATTATGTGTCATGTGTGCGGACAGCAAGGGTGTGTGTGTGGCCTGGTGTGCGACATGTCAGTGTGTCATTGGCATTATTAGTTTACCCCAGCACACTTTTCCGCTGTCCTCGGCAGGGCTCTCTCTCGCCTTCCTTCGTCTGTGGCAGTTGTGCGAGAAACTTGTCCCGAAATTAGTTGCAATTATTTATGGCCTTCGCTTTTTGCGGTATTGTGGGATCTCCCTTCCGGTGGGCCATGGTAGCTAATCAGATGAAAGTTGTTGATGGCATGTGGGCAGACCCGGGTCAACTAATTTCTATATTCTGCGCACAGATCTGTATCCGAAAATCCTAGCCCACTTATGACACATGTGGGTGGGCGGCAGGCTTTAAAATTTAATTTAAGCTCGAGCAGTTTCTCCTTGAAAAAATCCTGGGAAAAGTGTGTTCGTTGCGTTCTGTGAACATTTGAACATTTGCCAAAAAGTTCGGTCCGGTCCCTGTTCACATGCAGCTGGGCAGTAATGAGTTACCAGCAAGCTTCCATTCATTATGGCCTGCTAACACGTGGTTATATTACACATACGCAGCGTTGTACATTGCGAAAACATGATTTTTAACAAGAGCAAAAGAGTGCGAGGGAGAGGAGGGAAACGAACGAACTTAAAACAACCTAAAAAGTAGGAAAAAACGTGATAGCAGAGATGTTTCCATCGTTCTTCCAACAACATGAAACATGGGAGATATGAGCGTGGACCAAAACAGGGGTTCCCCTACTGCCCCTCTTTACTCCCTGGACGATTCCTGCTCCTGGCCAACGTACATAGTTAACTGTCTGCGGATTCTGCTAACAAGACTCGTCAGTGATTTGAGTGCTGCTGCATGTGAGTTTGTTATGCGAGTTGGAATTAGCATAGTTAGAGTACAGCCAGTTCCCTTCTGATTGCCAGAGTCCTGCTCGTAATGATGTGAGGGAAAACAGCAACATTCTTGACAGGATTTTCAGTCTAGCTTTGGCACCAATGCGTATTAATTGGTTTCAAATAGGGATCGTAGGGAAATAATAAAGGAAATAGTCGCAGACGATTGTATTTTAATTAAGATACCTAATTGGAAACGTATTGGTTTCTGCTGCTGTTCCAGCTATCAATCTTTAGAGTACCATGCTATTTCCATGCTTTTCTATTTCCGCTTTAAAACAAAACCTTTAAAAAATTTTTTTTCCATCCTCCCTTACCACCCATTTAAAGCACTTTTTCTTGATTATTTTGCCCCATCTTTTGTGCCCTGTCCCCATTTTGGGTAAACTGTTTGTGGACCTAAAGCCAGCACATTTGTGGCCCACATTTTGTCTACTTGAAATAGTCCCTCTCACATTTTCCACTCTCGACAGGGAAGGGCCCTTTCGGCTTCGTTTTCTTGGGGTTGCCCAAAAATCATTAGCAGGCGACCAAAAATTCAGGTCAGCCGCTTAATGTGCCGCATAAGTACCTATAAGTATGCAATGCACTTTCGTCCAGGTATGCCGCACTTGCACAGACTCAGGACACACACGTATACCTGTACACCCACTAACACAGAGACACCTGTTCAGGCCACGCAACAAAATCTGTACACTTTGGCTCCATTAAAGCCGCACGCACGAGGAGGCCACGGTTGCCGGTGTTGCCCGTGGGCAACCAACACAAAAGTGCGATGTCAGTGGCTCACTCCCTGGCACCAACCCCCAACCACCCCCTTGCGGTATTTATTTAGCCTATAAAGCTTCAGTTGGTTACAGCCGTCTCGCACAGCATCAAAGCGTTCAACCATAGGAAAGCGACTGGGGAGACTGTTTAAAAAAAAGGAAACTGGAGATGCCACGACTAGGGATACCCTTTGGCCCAATCAACTATATAAAATTTAAAAGCACACTGGTTTATTAACCCCTTCATAACATTCTGTTATTAAAAATCCCTTTTTGTAAATTAAGGCATTGAAAGAGAGCTTTAAAATAATAGTGAATATCAACAAATATTCGAAACAGTATTAATTGAATACCCCCACGAACTCCACAGGTACCCTGGATATCAACTGGGGTGCGGGAAAGTGGAAAGTCGAGGGAAAAGTGACACACAAAAGCAAAGGCAGCGCGGCGGTTCATGTGGCAGCTCAGGCAGTTGGCACTGGTTGGACTCTGTTGACCTAAAAATCTCATTTGCCGCATGCTCATTTCTGCCATCACTTTTGTTACCTTACTTTTGTCGCACCTCTTGGCGGTGGGCGTGTGGAGCTTTGTTTTCTGCTCTCAGTTCCAGCAAATGCGCCCCCGGCCAACAGAAATAATAAAAGCACAACAACAGCACAGATTCTTTGATATATATATATAAACTTTAGATATATATATATATATATATATAATTTTTAGCGCATGGGAAAAAGTGCAAAGAGGAAGTGCGAGGAAATGAAATTCGAGCCCGCAGCCTGGCCTAGAAGAGGTCCATAGACCATATGTCCTACTCCATTTTCCCCCCTCAGTTAATTTCCTGAACATGACGAGCGGCTTTTCTTGTTTTTACTTGATTTTTGTTTTCTTTTTATTTTTGGTTTTGTTTGCCATAATTTTCCACGTTGTTTGTTTTATTTGTGGAACAACATATCCAATTGGAAATCAAAGTTTCTGTGAAAAAGGCACAGCTTGGCAAAAGGATCGCTTAAATAAAATCAAAGCGTTAGGAAAATGGTTGCCACTACCCAGAAAATGAGGAAAATGCTAACCACTGACTCGTGTTAAATATTTAATGTTCATGTTTGTCTAAGCAAATTTATAGATATAACTTGTAATAATATTTATTTTACCCTCTTTCTCATTGCAGGTAAGCTAGAAGAGATCGACGGGGTTGTGGTAAGAAAATTAATTGCACTAAGGGAAAGCTTAAAATGGAAGGGATTTGTAAGTACAATTTAAAAGGGAGATGTTAAGTATCTTTAAGATACTTTAGGTATTACATCTTAAGCTTGCAAAAATAAGATGCATTAATAACGATAACGACACAATCTAAGAATAGAATCAATTTAAAAATACTTAATCTATTTATGACAAATTAAATTGGTTACTTTTCGACTGGCATTGCCCCTGTCCGATTCACGAATTGTCATTCACTAATTGAATTCAAATCGGATTTATTATCGTTTCTCAGCAAATGTTGGCCAGTTGACACAGATTTTGCTCAGCCGTGGGTTTCTCTTTCACTGGCTTTTCCTTCCATTTTTCCCGACATTTCGGGATGTCAATCTAATAAAGTGCAAGTGAAAGCTGGGAGAATTCTGCGCAGTTCTGCGCTGTCACTTAATAATTCAATGCCCGAATGTAGGCAACGGCTGGCAGCCAGCCCTCAATGTCGAGCAGATTTTATTATTTTTCGTTTTCTCTTTTTTTTATTTTGTGTTTTCTAATTTTTTTCCTTTTTGCTCCTTTTGTTGTCGGTGGAAATGTCACATGCAAATCTAAATAAGCAAAGCAGCGAAAAGAAAAACGGGGAAAATTGTGTTAGCCGCGACAGAGCTGAAAAAATGATAGATGGAGGCAAGGCCCGTCAGCGAAGGGGAAAAATTAGCGTGGGCCTTTAAAAAAAGCTTCAAAAGCAATCAAAATGACAACTTAAGTAGGCTTCCCAACAACGCACAGGGAAAACCGAGCAAAAAAAGGAGCAAACGAGGAAAGTGAAAAGAAAAAAGTTAAGTCGAAGTGAAATGAAAGTGGGCACGAGGCGGGAAAATTCCCATCCTGGGACAGGACGAGAACGGGAATCTTGAGAAATGTGGGCTCAATTAGGGCATAATTGTTTGTTTTCTCACTTGGCTGGCCAGCCAGCTGCTAATTGAAGCATCAAAAGTTTTTTTATTGGCTCCCGCCAAGTGTGAAAGGGCAAAGATGTAATTCAATTCCGCCTTTTCCGCTTTTCCCCGGCTTTCCCTGCCAAATGAAAATTGATGTGGACTCTCGGCTAAGCAATTATGAAAATGTTCGCCGGCTAAAAAACAGCTCCTCTGCGGCGGGTACTCCCAAATCGTGCGTAAAATTCTTAAACTTTACTGCACAGACCCAAGGCCGTGGACTGGGCCAAGAAAGATGTGTGTGGTTGGAGCTGGAACAGATTTTCCTGCGGTCGTGCGGGACCCAAATGCGCATTTAACTTAATCAAGATTTTAATATTTAAAGAAATTCCAGCCCGGCAACAAATTGTACTCCCTTTTCTGGCCCCTCTCTTATCTCGTATCGTTCTCACTCGCCCCACTTCCTCGGGCGGAAAAGGGTTCTTGGCCCGAAAAAGGAAAACTATTCTGCCAAGGACAAACAACATTATCTCTCTTACATGATGCTTGCCACACTTCAATTGCTTGTAAATGCCACACAATAGATATACACATCCACCCACCCCCTCGAACCGATAAGTTCCCAGCCAAGCTGCTGTTGTGGCTGTTGCTGCCGAGCCAAAGTTTTCCTGTAGTTTTCCCTTTTTGCGGCTTCTGGCTGTCGACTTGATTTTCAGTCTTGTGTATTGCACATTTATTTATTTCGACAGGTTGGAAAAATATATACTTCTCCTATTTTTTTTCTGTGTGAAAATCAATAATCAAAATGACAGCAGCTCTCGGGACCAAATCCCCGAAAAGGTTTTATAGAAAAAAATAGTTCAGCAAAAGATTTCTGTAAATATTTAAAAGGTGGTCGAGGGAATTTCTAATGCTTTTGAGCTTGGAGATTAAGGCTTAAAGTTAACTTTGCTTGAAGTTTTGAAATACTTTTAAACGACTTCAGCCAAATTGCACACAAAACTTAAATCTAATCTAATTATACGTAAACTTCAGGGTAATCATAAATTAAGAGTTGATTAAGATCAATTAAATACTTAGGAGATGTATAAATTTTATATATATTTTAGAAAATAACGACATGAGTGATATTCTCTAGAACTTAAACTAATTTTCTTTAAGATTATAGTCACCATAATCATTTTAAACTTCTAAAAGACAGCTGAGCAGTAAAGCACTCACTCAAATTTTCCTGATGTCCTGTGGTCTTTGCATCGTTAAAACTTCGGCTATAAACTATAAGAGACTATTTCTTATAACCAGAGCTCAGCCATAACTCAGTGGTATTCACGGCTTGACTCTTTTCGCAATGCTAAATCATATTTAAAGGCGATTAACTAGAGCGAAGAGTGCAAGGCACATAAATTATGAAAAGGACCGATGGGGAGTGAGAGGTGTTAGGCCAAATCTTCCTCACAGACGACAGACACACTCCAATGGGTATCAGGCTCTGTATCTGGGTGTGTGTGAGTCTGTGCTGCCAACAATGACAAATTACCCAAGAAATAAAAGTAAGAAGGAGAATCGCAGGACATGAAGGCAAAAGGAGCACGCAACACACAGACACAGATACAGACAGAAAGTATCTCGCAGATACAACATGTTAACAGCGACAATAACAAGTTATGAGGCAGCTACGAAGACTCGGTTTCAGCTCCTCTCTCTTTCTCTGCATAACAATAAACAGCAAGTTGCTGAAATTTATTTCACAAAACTATTGTGCAAATAATGAAGCGCCCCGGGTCTGAAGATGCTGGGCGGGGCACCAAGTAGATGTAAAAGTTATGAGCATAATGCTTGGCTGTGTGGAGGGGCAGCAGCAGGGAACACATGTTGGCATGTTGATTGTCGCGTCTAGTTGGGAGTCTACTTCTGGGCGGCTTATCCCCGCGCTCACACACTCACTCCGAGAGCCGAAAGTATTTGCCAACTAGATTTTTGACTTAGCCTTGCGGAGTGCGTTCTGTTCTGCCCTCTTTCTCTTAGGCATGCCTCATTTTGATCCGCTTTTCGTGGGACTGCAAAAGTAGTGACTCCCCTGCGGAAAAAGAAGCGAAAAAAAACAAGGAAACTTTGTCGGGGCTTTAGTGTGGCAAATCCCAGCGACCCAGCCCTAACCGCATCACATTAAGCGCCTGGGTCTTGTCGACTTCATCTGGCAAGGGGCTTAACTTTGATTTCAGCCACTCTGTCGCTGCCTTGGTGAGTGTGTAACTAGCCCACTTAAATACGCGTTAGAGCAGTGACAGGACTTCGGGAAAAGAGTGTCACATTGCAGGTTTTAGTTCGTTGAAGAAATAAGTAGTTTATGGTGATTACATTAGGAACATAACGAACAAGATGGGATAAATGCTTTTATTAAAAGAATCAAATTCAAGAAAATGAAACTATGATTCATAGATAAACAAACATAAATCATAAAACATTTAGTGAAACAATTAAATCTAAAAAAGGTTCTTGCTTTATTTTTATGTATGTAGTTCAACAGTTTTATTTTATTACTTTGATACAAAAATGGAGGAGAGTAGCATGCAATATAATTATAATATGTTTAAATATAGTAAGAGCAGTTATGTCTTGATTAAATTATAATCGTAAATAAAACGAACTTCTAAGAATCTCCGAATTCTCAAATGTAAAGCAAATGAGCAAAGTTATCGAGCTCATCCGCTGACGTTTACTGTCAACTTGAAAACCTCAAAATGGTTATTGTGGTTTCTGCTGTTGTAGATGATGGCTGACGGGAAATTTAAATAATTAAACTCCGAGTACCAAGTACCTGCGGTTCCCTCTCTCTTCCTCTCCCTAGAAATCATTTTCAAATAAATAAACTAAACTTGGCCGCCGCTGTGCCGGGGAAAAGTTATCGGGCAAGGACTCTTATTAGCCAGGACTAAAGAGACTTGCAAGAGGAGAAAAAAGAGCAAAGTGGCAGCACAAGTAGACAGGCAATTGCGATATAAACAGTCAGCCGAGGCAACTGGGGAACCGGGGGGAAGGTGCAGTTGACAAAGTGGGGAAGGAGACCAAAGTTTTCTTAGAATTTGTGTTTGTTGTTTGAGTTTTGTAGAGCAGAAAAAAGGAGCCACATCACTTAGGGAAAACAACTTTATCGCTTAGAAGGAATCGGAAATCTTGACTTGACAAAGAGAGAAATAAAAGGAGTATATAGCATTATATCAAGGAACATTCTGTCGCTTTACCAATTTGCTTATGGTTTTTTATTAACATAATTGATTGCCTCGATCTGTGAGACGACTCTCTCCTCTCTGGGTTATTAAGAAAGTTGCCGCAGATGCAACCATCTGAGACATACAGATGTTCCCTTCTGGCGCCGAAAGGAAATCGGTGGCGAAATCAGGAGCACGCCATTAAACTTCCGCCCCGTTGGAATTAAGTTAGCTGCTTATCCTTTATCCTTGGCTGAGCCAGCTGAGTTTTCTTCCCGCTTTTCCCTCACTCTTTCCCCTCCGCTTTTACTTGATTGATGACGCTCATTTGTGCTACGTGTGTTCAGCTTCCCCTTCCTCCCGGAATCCTCCAGGTTGTGCCAAATAATTCTGCTTAATTTTAAATCAGTTTGCAATTTGCTGGCAAAACTTTTCTATAGCCCCAGTCCCAGTCCCTGTCCCTATTCCTGCGGTTGAATTTTGTTTATTGCCTCTGTGCGTGTTGCATACTTTTTGCGGCGCCTGTCGGAAATGTTATTTAGCCGTTGTTTTTCTTGCCGTTTTTGTTTGTTGTTTATAATGTTTAAGCACACTCACGGGTAAAGTTAACCGCAAGTTACCAACTTTATTAATGTGTGACGAGTATACACCCTTGTTCACGGGCCTCCTGCTTACTTATTTTTTATGGACTGTCTGCGGGCTTTGTTTGTCGTTATTGCCCTTCCAGTTTATTGTTTACTCTCGTGGAGTGTGTTGCCCTCCGTTTTCCTTGCTTTTTTATTTACTTTTATTTACTTGTGGGCAAAAAGTTGACAGAGGTACCATTTTAGGCATTGATTTATTTGTATTATTTCAAAAGACAAGCAAATTGTAAAAGCAGGGGTGGGTGATATTAAAACAATTTAGTAGATATTGGAAACTTACACTTTTTTAAAGCAATGTTATATTTTTTGTTTGTTAACCACTAAATTATTTTAAAATATATAAAAAATCATACAACTAATATTTATCGGATGTGCATTCTAAATGCTTTTCCTAAGACTCGTTATTTGATTGAGTTGGAAATTCGCGTGGAAACTATTACCCTATGAGAAAAAGCAACCACAAAGCTTTTGGTAAATATTTTCCAAGCCATTGCCGGTTCTTTGCTGAACTCTAGTCTCGACAAATACTTTTCAGGCAAACTCGTCCAACTCCTTCCCTATATTTGCCCTCATCTTTCACACTTAACCACAAACGCTTTTCACAATGACATATTTTTTTAAATTTTTTTCATAATATTTTCAGTTTTTCCTTTATTTTGTTGTTGCTTGGTGGTTTATACTTCTTGGCAATTTAATAAAGCAGAAAAATGAAAAATGCGACTAAGAGGTGGCCAAACATCCTGTATACATTAGAAATGTTGGCCATAATGCCATAACGCTTTCAAATTTCACACTTTTGGTGTAGCATTCTTTCATTGCATTTTTTCCTTGCATTTTTTTGCTTGCAATCCTTTTTCTTCTTTTTTAGAAGTCTTTCCATTATGCTTCCTGCTTCATTATGCACCCATTTCATTAAAAGTTAAGTCGCTCTTCGGGACAATTTATTTTAATAAATTTAATTACCTTCCCCTTGTCGGAATTTTTTGTTAACTATTTTCTATGCTTGACCAAGGAGCACCGGGTTGTTTTTTCTCTTTATTTTTTTGTAATTGTCTATGGGTTGGTTGGGTAGAGGGGGGAGTCAGGTTGTCTGAAACTTTCATTACCTATTTGTATTACACAATTGCACTCACGTGTGGAAGTCCCGAATGCCTGTGTACGTAACTACAGGGGAGTGTGTGAGTTGCCGCTGAAAGTTTCACTGGCGAAAAGTTGTATTACAGTGCGTTGATAATTTGTTAAAAGTTTCCTGTTCCTGTTTCTCTCCGTGTTTTTTCTGCATTTTAATGATAGTTGAGGGGGCGTTTCCCTCAGGTTAAGGTGAACTTTTTCTTCCCTATAATTAAATGAAGGAAGAAGCCTCCTTAAATTGAATGTGAAAAGTATCTGGTAAAATTCCTTTACTAAATTCGAATTTAATTATTTCCTTAACAACATTTGATTAGTTTAAAATTTATTTATAATTTGTTTATCATAAAGTTTGATAGAAGTGTTTTTGCATATGAGGTTACCTCTAAATTTGATAATTCTAATAATTTCTATAGAGCACAACTAAATTTTTACAAATATGCCTCATCGAATTTGAAGCAAATTTATTCAAAGAAACTGCTAACCTTTAAATTGTAATTCTATTTTCTATAAATATCTGTTAGAAAAACACTCTACAACATTTATTAAATGCAATTCATTTTGACCCCTGTGAGACCTGACCTGAATTGAATTCCAGCGTCTGCAGTTCAACTCGGCGCATTTCTTCAACTCCACCAGAAGCCTCAGCTGCAGTTGGGAGGAAAATAAAGGCACATAATGCCAACCTATATAGCTGGCAGCTGTAGCTTCTAATTAATGTCAGTCAGTGCTCCTCCTCTCTGCCGTTTTTTTTTTTTTGCGCTTACCCAAACTCTGGCAGGGGCGTGGCTTTGAGTAGGGCTAACGCCTTTTTCATGTCATAATATTTCTGGCTCCTTTTTCCATATCCTGATCCTGCTGCTGCTCCGCACAAAACTGAGAAATGGCGCATGAAAAGCGCCAACAAACTTTAATTAGTTATGCAAAGCGAATGCAGGAAAATAAAAAAATAAAATAAACTGAAAAACGATTATGTAGACCAGCGTAGTTTAAAGAATGAATAAAAATAAAAAGACCGATAAAAAAAGGAGTTACAAAGCACACACACATGTCCAGCTCAGCTCCCATGGAGCGTGTCTAGCAAAAAAACCCCACATAAAACAATTGCGAACAAAGAATTCAAATTAATTGTGCGCAAAATCGTAATTGCATGCGGGTAATTAATAAATTATATCGCAATATGCAAATCCGAATGAATGTGAGTTTGTGATGCCATAATAACAAATTAACGTGAGTTTAATGTGCAGTACATATTTGATAACTGACCGCCGGTCTATAGAAGCTATGAAAATATTGTTATAACATTTAATTGACACATCATATTGAACCTGCAGGGCATGGTCCAACCTCAATTCAGGCCAAACTTATTTTAATTGAAATTTGAGTTACAATTAGTTAATCTCTGCAATGTGTATAATTATTAAATCCTTTTTATAATTATTAATCAACATTTTTGGTTTAAAAGAAAGGGTTTTATGTACAGGAAATTTAAGGAAAAATGGTTATTTTTCTGAAAAACGAAAAGAAGCCCTTAAATCAAATGAATAAATAAATAAACATACTTTTATTTATTTAAAAAAAAAATATAATTCTTGGATTATTTAATTTTACTTTCAATGCTTAAATAAAATAAGTAGACATTTCTTCAGTGTTCAAAAAATGGTGGACCAAATACTTTTCATTTAAATAAATTCTTTTTTATTTATTACTAAGCCAATATTTTTATTTATTTTACAAATAAGCTTTGCTTTTTATTTCCTTTCTTGAATCCTTGAATTTTTAAACTAAATTGCATTATAAGTTCCTTATAAAAATTAAAATAGTAAATTCCCATTTGACCCATAAAACTGTCAGCTTACTCTTCTTTTCCTCGCTTCCATACATCCATTCATTGTGCAACTGACTTGCATCTCAATAAGTAAACTTCCGATCCAGAGATTTCCCCTATCCCCGCTATCTGCATTGAGTATGCATCGAGTGCTCCGTCCTTCAGACTCTCCATTCTTTCATTGGCTCATGCACTTTGGTTTAGTTCATTACATCGTTTTCATTTGGCCAATTTGCTCACTTGACCATGGTTGATTTTTATTATTTTGCCTGGCAGCAGTCGTCAAGAAAATTGAAATGTTTTCGGTTGTTTTGTTTTATTGCGTTCTGTCTTTCCAACAGGACGAAAGGACTGACTGGTTGAATCTGATATACTGACTCCAACTAGTTGCATTTGGCCATCCCCTGGGTTAAGTGTCCTTCTCGGTTTCCCTTCATTGCTCCTGTCTGCCTGTGTCATGGGCCAGCTTTCAATATCTGTTATTGTCCTTCCTCTGACTTCCTGCCGCTGCAAGTACTGCCTTTGTTGCTGTTTGCATGCTACTTAATGTGGCACTGACTGTTGCCACTACGTGACTTTGCTGTCATCTTCATCACGAAGCCAGTTAAAATGTGGTCGGTTCTTCTAGGGCTACTTTCCTGCTCGGTTTGCTTTTGCTCACTGGGCAATCCCCTGGCTTTTGGGCAGCTCAGTTTGTTTCCATTATTCTGCCAGCGTTTAGAGAGCTGCCTTAAACGAGGAATTTAAATTGGTAAAGTAACTAGAGTACAATGTTACTACAGGAAAAATTATAACAGCAAATAAGATTTATGTATCATTATTATTAATAGACCTACAGCCCACAACTAGCATTCGAACTATAAAGGAGGCCTCTTTTATAAACCTGATTTTACCTCATTTTGTGGCCAACTCTTTTGCATTCTCAGCCTCATTCGTCGACCTCAAATTATTTACCCAGCCGCAAAAACTTTTCCTCGCAGAAAGGGAGAAGTAAGGGCAAATATAAACTGCAGTTTACCAGGTTCCCATCTGCCCCGTTCGCTCCCCTTTTCGGCAAACAAAATATGCATGTGATATGCTTAATTATTTATTACGACTAATTTGAAAAGTCCCCAGCAGATCTCGTCATCGTGTGCAAACTTTCACGTTGCTGAGCTCGGGAAAAATCCAAAAAGAGAAACACACAAGCCCAGCTGGTTAAATGCTGTGCCAGAGACACCGGGCCAACATATGAGTTTCAGTTTACATAGGTCAAAACAGGCCCAGACGGGGGACTGAAGGGTAATACCCGAATGAGGGAATCAGACCCAGCACAGCACAAAGTTTAAGTAGTTTAAAAAGTGTCGTCGTCGCCATCGGATCGGGCTGCTGATGATGAGCTTACCAGGCCAACTAACACGAGACGAATCCTCCAGTTGGCTTGACTCCTGCTCCTGCTCTTGCTCCTTCTACTACTCCTCCTGCCAACGACTTTGCCACCCCATTCAGGCCGCCGAGCACACAAAGCTCGTTTAAGTTTTAATAAACAAATTAAACTTGCTGGCTGTGCAGTTTTCGGTGCTTGGTTATTCGGGGGCCAACAGTGTCACCAGATATCCGAAATGTTTGAGATCAAGTGGGGTTAAGTTCCTTTTCAGTGGCTTTTGTATAGCAGGAATAGGTAACCAATGAAAATAGCGATATTTTTACGAACTTTATATCCTGTTATTAGTTCAATAATTTTAATTTTTTGTTGGAAAGAACCAAATATAAAGTTAAGGAAGTAATTTAACTTTGAATGCTTGTTTTTTCAATTTTAGAACCTAAATGATATTTATATTTATTTGAAAATTCATACAAAGATATTCCAAAAATGTTATTTTCTACAATTAAATTACACATCTTAAAGATTTATTTAAAGGTTCTTTAGAATTTCTATTACGAAACATTATCATTATTATATGGAAATTACAAAAACAATCGGCAAGGATTACTTCAAAGTTCCCTTTTTGTAATTTTCAGATACTTAAAAATGTTGCGTTACAATTGAATTCCTCTGTTCACATTTTTAAGGGCCTCGTACTTAGAGAAAAGTCGCAGGATAACATTCATTAAATTCTAATTTGCCAAGGATTACGAGCGGATTTCGCATATGTGGGATTTCTGTCTCGAAATAGAACACACAAATATTTATGCTGGCGCAGACTCGAAGCCAACATATGGATATATGCCGAGCAATTTGCACATTTGGCGCAACGCCCACACCAAAAATTTCTCAATTATTTGTACTTCTTTTTTTCGCTTTGGTTGGTTTACTTTTTCTTCTTTTTTTTTTGGGCAAAATCATGTCTTGACGGAATTTTATTATCCTGTCTGCGGATGGGAAGGATGCGCCACAGTTGCGCAATTATAACGCGGCCACAGAAATTTTGTTAACATACATTTTATTTCAATTTATTTTCCTCGCTTTCTTTCAGGTTTCTCTGCAATTTCCTTGTACTTGTTTTTCGCGAGTGCTTTGCATTTACTTTGCTTTCTTTTATGAATTTTAATGAACGCTTTTTATGCGGCCCCTTTTTGCTATGCAGAAAACAAGCAAAAAGCAACTATGGCCTGCCATTTCTTCAGACACAATTTGGACACTTGAAATGCTCAATGCAAATGTCTTTTCACTTGGCACAGCGAGTTTTTGACTCCACTTCCGTTGATTCGCTACATATGCAGTTTTGGCTTTATTTTTGATGCCAGTTGGCGTTGCCAAGTTGGCCAATGTGCCAACTGTTTGTGTGTGTGTGCGGGGATTCCTTTGTTAGCCCTGCTAAATATTCGCCAACGTGGCGAGCAAATTTCGTTGGCAAACAGAGCCCCTTTTGGCGTCCGCGGAATTCTTCCTCTTGGGCGTTTGTCTCTCTATAAAATTCCAATTTACATATTTGCACATCTAAATCGCACTGAATTTGCATTGTTTGCCAGGGCTGACAGTTTAAAAGGCGCTGAAAGGACGAGGCAAATCAGAAGGCTTAGTTTGTCAAAGCCAAAAAGGAGCTTTTAAACTTAAGTTACTCTTAGTGAAAAAAAAACGTATCAATTAATTTAATCAATTAATTTAGGGTTAAAAGCCTAAAGTATATGAAATATGCGTTCTTTTAAAAATATCCAATATGAAAATAATGTTTTGTGGCATCACTCGGCGACCTTGAAGTTTCGCACATTTTATGACCAGCAGCTGGACTACAATTTTCATGCTCACTAAATAATTTCTTAATTAAAATATGTTTTACGCTGCTTTTAATTTGCATATATGTTTGTTCGTACTTTTGGTCAGAACATTTAATTAATTGCTAACATAAATTGCGGGAGTTTCAGCAACTATTTTAAATTAATTAAAAGCAGTGAAATATGTGCGCATTTAAAAATGAAAAAAAGAAGATGGGGATGGAGATGGAAACGTCAACTTTTGGCCAATTGAAATGCGGGGCTGCAAACACGGCGTATGATTAATATGCATTTAAAAAAGCGACCAGCACAGAGGCGAAGGAATTTGTATTTTTTATTTATGACTGAACGTTGAACTTTCCGCTAAAGTCAGCGAAGCACACACACATAACAACTGCCACTCGTGGGATTTGGGTTAATGGCCAGTGAAGGGGCGCAAAGGGGCCAAAGGGGGGCTTGCAGAGGAGGCTGTGGGAAAACAATGCCGCTCTAACCAATTCCACTGCCAACCCCCGGCCACGACAGGCCAAAAGGTGGCCGAGTGTACGTGCAAAGCTCGCGAAATAATGGCAAAAGGTTTTTGTGTCGTTGTTATATATTTTTTTCCTTTGCGCCTAGACAGGTGGAGAAACAACGGCAGAAAAACAGGAGTAACAATATGCAAAGGCGCGGCGAGTGAACAGCCAGGGGGAGGCCAGGCGATTGTTATAGCAGCTTAACAGTCTGACACGCACTAAGACTGCGACCGAGATGGAAATAGAAGCCAAATGAAGAAACCCACTGAGACAAGGCAGCTGCCTCCCCCTCACACCTGCCTGACAAAGGATTCTCAGCAAGGAGCATCAGTTCCCAGCTGGACAGCTAAGAAAACACCTCTGCGAATAGTTGGTTAGGTAAAAAACATGAAAAGGACGGCAGGGGAGTAGTCTTAACTATTATACTGTCTTACCCGAACTAAACCAGAAGTGTTTAAAACAAATAGAATAATTTTTACACAGCATAAGCTAACCTGTAAGTGAGTAAAATGGAAAATTCTGCAAATGAAATTTGTGCTCGTATTTATTGTATTAGCAAATTGTGAGAAAACATTCAGCAAGTTGATATACATAAGCTGACACATGCTGTACATTTTTCTTTTAAACAAAAATACTCACAAAAGGATGACAGTTGGGAGCGGAGCATCAGCAGATCCCCAAGCACATAACGAGCTGAAAAAGATGCTTTGAATACGAAATACAAAGCCTGGCATAAAAAGAAACAACAGCAATGAGCCGAAGGAAAACCCGAAACAATAAAGGTAGCACAGTTCAGGTCACCAAAAAGAAAAAACCTGTTCAGGGAACGGGGAAAAACAGCACCGGAGCCTGGGAAACCCCCCAAGCCGTAAACTTGAGCCGCCTACCGAGTCCAGGAAGAGACGAAAAGGATTATAAGCGCAATGTGGGTGGGATAAAAAACGAGAGAGCCAACGATATTTGCCTTTCCGTGTCCAGAAGTGAATTAAAGCTGACACAGAGCACTGGCAGAGGATTTGGTCCACCCCCGAACCCAAAGTCCACCCGCATATGTGGGTGTCTAATAATATGGTCAGCACGGCATCCGGTGGAGCTGAAGCTGGAACGTTGGCAGCCACAGGAGTTGGGTCGAGCCGAGATAGCCAGGCAGCCAGGGAAACCCAGGACATTTAACTTCGGTTTCGGTCTAGTCTCGCTCTCCTGCCTGGTCCCGTCCCCTGCTTTTTCCGGCTTGGCATTTGCTGTCAGCAGCTTAGAGGAGGAAACAAAAAAATAGAAAATGGGTAAAAACCGCCGCCACATTGATTGCGACTCGTATCCCCTTTGGCCAGAGGAGTCTGCGGCAACCGCCTGCTAACCTGGTTTGTTACCTGATTATACGCAGTCCTCTCTATATGCTCAGTGCAGCGTAAACTCTGCAGATAAGTCAAAGGCAAGTGCAGCCAAGTTAATATTGCATGCGGATAAATTGAAGCTCATATTCGCTGCTTGGCATGGCTTTATGCATTTCTGATTTCGGATTTTGCCGTCTGCATTTGATGGCTCAACTTTTAGTCGTTATACTCAGCAATCTCTAAAGTTTATGGGTTGTGTGTGTGTTGTGGAAATAATCAAAGACCTGGCAGGAAGGCAAAGCAATACCATACTTATGGCTCCTCGATTGAGTTAAACAATTTTCGGTTTATGATCTGTTTTGTAGTTAAAAATAATAGATAAATGTAAATAAATGTGCCGTACTGGGTATCCTTTGGTCGTTTCAAACTCTCCTTCTGGTTTGTTTGGCTGTTCTAAGCATCTTTCAACTTAGTCATATTTGGAGAAACTTGCCAAAGTAAGCAAAAGCAAAGTTTTGAAGGGGGGTAAGTGCAAGGCATTGGCGAAAACACTGAAATTCTTAAACTTAAACACAGCGGTCTGGAACTACTTGAAGAAATCTTATTTTAAAGATTCTAACAACTAGTTTTTAAAGAAATTTGTTAGAGAATAATGTGATATAAGCAAGCTACACTATATCCTTCGGGGGTTTAAATTCAAGGGGAAAAGGGAGAGAGCTTATATGTATTTCCGTTGACCTGGAAACCGAAACTTACTCCTCCATCTTCACTTTATAAATTCCTCCCCCATCAGGGCCAAGAAAAAAATGAAATGTTTATAGAACATTTGCTCTGACACATCGCTCAAAATGATATAACAAGAAATAAACATAATCGAATAAATAAGCAACGTGGGGGAGCAGCCAAACAGCCTGATACAACCAAATCGAATTCCAGGCTTCAGCTCCCCCTGCGACTACAGCTCTCTTTAGCTCAGAGTTGGCCATAAAGGATTTACACGGATGTTAACAGGGGCTGGCTAAAATATGTAAAATGCCACAATGGCAGTTTCAACAGCAGCTGTATGAGGATAAGGTCCCCTGTTTAAATTTGTTGTCATTTTTGTTTCGCCCGATGGGGAATGGGAATGGGAATGAGTATGGGACTGGGACTGAGGTTATGGCTGTCAGTAATGCTCGAACGCCCCTTGTGAGGACCACTTGACAGGTTTTTCCCGGGGGTTGAATGCGAGGCACAAGGATGCGAGGTCCTGGCCCAGCCCGGCCCTGGCTGGCCAAGTGAGCATTCGTCACTGGCGCCGCGCCGACATCGGTGATGTGTTTATTATGTGCCTCTAATATATTTATGAGGCGTCTTATAAACGCATTTTCATTTTATTTACATTGCCTGTCTCCTTCGCTCAGCGAACAATCAAAGCACAGCCAGCAAAAAACTCAACAAAAAACGGAAGAGCAAAAACAGCAAATAACACCCGTAGGTATTTTTGGTTGCTTTCAAAAAATTTGATTTGAAATTCATGCAGACATCTTGTGGGTCTCATCGGCTTTTTCCCTGAACCAAAATTTATCTTACGCACTGGGTGCGTCGTGTGTGCCTGTGTGAGATGATGCGCATAATTTTCCTTATGAATTTATGTAGAGGAAATTATTTTGGGAAGTCGCCTCTCGAGTGGCTCAATCGCATGAATTACCGCAGTGATGGAGGCTTTAGAGCGCATTCCGAATTTGATTAAATACCTTATAGGGCTTTATGCGGAATCTCTTATTTTAATTCGTTTTTTCCCCCAATTCTCTTGCTTAAATCTTTAAATTTTAGACACTTAAAATCTACTCAACACCGTTTAATGAGCCCTGCTATAACTTGACCCATTCAAGGCGTAATTATGTGCAGAGAACCATAAAAAAGTCTTAGTTAGAGCTGTCATTCAGATGCAGGCAGTAAGCGTTGGCCACGCCCTGTAGTGCATTTTTCATTAGTTCAACACAAGGAGAAATTTAGTTATTGAATAATTGGGAAAAGGGGGTAATTTAAACTGTAACGTCGGTTGTAATTAGCAGTACTTTTACTTATATTAAAATTGAGGTTACACTTTTATGTATATTGATTTTAGTGGCTAACATTTTCTCTCTCTCTGTAGAAACTTTGGTCTGGCCAAACAGTTCTTGGCATTTACTTAATTGGCGCTTTAAACAGCAAAATGCAGTCACACACCGACAGATGCTCCTCTATATATGTACATACATACGTGTATGTGCAAGTATATAAAGTTATAGTGGGATCCCAGTAAGCTCTTGTAGATGTATTAGTTGGTCCATGTCGTGACTTGGCAAGGACAAGCAACGGAAATGTGAAAAATGAGGAAACAAAAGCGCGTCGGAAAGGCACACTCACACACTCACTCACAACCATATATTTATAGCCGCTGGCACATGAGACCAGCTTACGGCTGCATTTGTCCGCCCGCAGCCATGAAGCCTTTTCCCAGGCTAATGGTCGTGGTCCCTGCCACTTCGTCGTCCTTCCTCCGTCGTTATGAGCGAGTCCCGAATATGGCCGCGTTTTCATTTGCCATTAATAAACCCAACAAGAGCAAGGAGGTTAAATGGTAAATTACCCACTGATACCCTACAAAAAGTATTCAGGAGTAAACCAAAAAATTTATGGAAATTTATGAAACTAATGGAATTTGATTAGGAAATTAAGTAATTAAGGGTACGTTTAATAGTGTTTGGTTAATCATTAGTAATTAACCAACAATAAGCTCCCTTTTCGTAAATAAAACAAATGCCACTTTTTAGTTAACAACTTAATTAGGTTTACATGACATCGGTATCTAAAGCTAACCCCAAAGCCGTTTAGTTCGTTATTCACTTTTGAGTAAAGGACATCTGGCCAACACACATGCCACGTGAAGAGGTAAGGCCATGAGATGAGCGGTAAAAGAGAGACAGAGAGCTCTTCCCTCATGCAGGAAATTGTGGTCTTTCGTCGCACAAATTAGCGGCATTAGTTCGGAGGGGCCACGAGGCAGGAGTGCCTGCTTTGGCCTAAGGGGCGTGGCAGAACGGCACATGGCATTGCGATAATGACCAGGGAATGCGCTTCGTTCACTCGTGCTGGTAACTGCCGCTTTGCTGGCACTTTTCCGTCGTCCGTCGTCCGCCGCTCGCATTTTCTCATTTTAATTGATTTAATCGGCTTGGGGCATGTGTCGCGATCCCCACTCCTTAAAATCCCCTCCTAAATCCTGGACTCCATCACTTGCCGCTGCTGCTCCTGCTGCTGCTCCTCATTAAAAATGCCTCGTGTTTTGCTGTGCGTTGCCCCTTTCTCCCAGCTCGTCAGTTTCCGACTTGTTTTTGTTTGGCCCATTTCCGCTCTATTGACGTATAAACAATTTTTGCGCATTAATTGAATCGCCCCCGCTCTCGTGTGTGTGTGTGTGTGTGCATGCGTGCTGGTGTGTGAGCGTGTGTGACATGCATAAGCCAAATTAATTGGAGCTTCATTTCGCACACACGAACTCGTCGCTGGCTGGGATTTCTTGCCTCTCCTTTTCTTGTTTTTGTTTACTGGCAACAAAGCCAACGAGAGTCCTAATGAAGGTTTAATTAGCAAACACACAACCACACACACACACTAGCACGGAGGGGCACACACACCCATGTACGTTCTCGGAAAAAATAGAAATGGCGGAACTGGATGGATTCTCGGATACCATTTCAATTATTTTATGTGTGCACTGCGTCTCTGCCCAATTCCAATTTTAATTAGTTTATTTGGTATATTTTGCGATTGATTGATTGATTAAATTAGCTGAAATACAATTAAATAAATGCTTTAGTGGGATAGCGAAGAAGACGAATGCTCCGAGAAGAGTGAATAAATCCTTTTTGGGCAAAAGACTTTCAGAAATCCTTTCAACTATAAAAAATATATATTTCAATGGAATACCTGTGTGACTTAAAAGTTTGCAAACTGACAAATCCCGCACATACAAAATATAAATAGTTTTGAGACAAAACAAAAACTAGAAAACAAAACCGGCTAACATTTTTAAGCCGTTTTTGTGTCCGAGAGACAAACACCATACCTGACACACGACAGGACATCTGGGGGCTGCGGGGAAATGGGGGAAAATACAGAGTATATGACAGGCATGACGGTGCGGGTGTGGACGCCAGAGCAGCTGGGACAGATGCGGTTAATAATTGGCCAGGTGGAGAGCTTTCAGACCTGTCACTCCGCAGGACGAGGCTCCTACGACTCGGGAAAAAATCCCCTCTTAGGAGTCAGTGTTCCATTTTTTCTGGCTTTATAAATGAACTCCAACTACAAACACACAAATTTATTAGCATTTTCACCCCTGTAACATCGTAACAAGCCAGCCGTGTTCTCATTTCGCAATTTTCCACTTTTTTCCGCTCTTTTCAGGACCTACAATCGGAAATTGAAACCCATCGCGTGGTTTACGATCGTCTCGATGGCACAGGCCGCAAACTTTTGGGTTCGCTCACCTCGCAAGAGGATGCGGTTATGCTGCAACGTCGCCTCGATGAAATGAATCAGCGATGGAATAATTTAAAATCGAAAAGTATTGCAATCAGGTAAGTGCTTTCGGCTTCTTGTTTTCCTAAAGCTTTTTTTTCCCCACACCCTCCCCGTTACTGCTGGAATTGTTTGCTTTTGCCCAGAGGAAAGATTCGGGACGGGGCTGAGGGTAGGAGCATTTCTGTTCCGGTTTTGTTGTCGGTCTGCAATGTTTGCCGAGGAGGGTGACCGGAGGATGCTTGAAATCTGCTGAATAGAATTAAAGTAGCTCCGTGCATTTTTCTTCCTTTTTCGGCCCAGTGCTTAAACGGGCATGGGATGTCGAGGGGACTGTGTGTAAAGTGCCCCCGGGCCCCGGGGAGTTGTTACACCGCCAACAGGGCGTATAATGAATGATGCCGAATCTAAGGCAAACTGCAGTGAAACCTCTCAGACAAGACTTATCCTCCCTTAAACTACTTAAAGTGTTAATTAAACGACGTTAAGCCCTGCACGGAAAAAAGAGCAATATGGAGACAATGTTAAACAAGCTGAAAACAAGTGATTCCCCCCTTTGGCCTTTTGTGCAGCAGGTTAAGCAACTTTGTCCTGATGAAAATGGGAAAAACAACGGCAGAAAAAGTGCGCTGCCGAGCTGCGAGGAGATGAAGAGCGGCGCGCCGTGACACTTTACGGCTGACAAAGCCGCGCGCCGAACGAAAATCAATATTAAAAACGAAACGCGTGAAAAGTGATGGAAACGCGAGTGAAGAGTCGAGAGGAAGAGCTCCATGGTCCACGGACACTGTGTCATTGATAAAATCGACGGCAACCATTGGGCCAGTATCCCTGGTCTTTCGTCGTTGTGCCGCCTTGTTTTCCTTTTTGGGCTTGTAATTTCCCCATTTCATAAATAAAAGCTTGGCCAGAGCACACAAATATTGGGCGCTTGTTGATATTGATGCCGCCGATGATGAGAGTCGGGCGGCTGCGTGTTTACCAGAGGAGGAAGGTGGAGCTGGGGAATGGACAAACTGGGCCAAAATGAATAATGATGATGGTAGTGACACGCAGCAATGCGCTGAATGAAGAGCATAATGAATATAAATGGCAATTATCCAATGACCGCGGCGACAGGGCGTATACGTGATGCTGCGCCCCAAAAAGCAGGCAACGTTAATTCGCCGATAATTCCAGTCTCGTTGCAATCGAATTGCATTGTTTGTTTGTCAATGCGACAATAAAAATATACACGAAATGCGGTTAGTCGAAGCTTTAATAAACCGGATGCCCCCAAATTAAAAAAAAAACTATGTCTTGTTATATATGTATTTTTTATTAATTTGAAGGAATAAATAGTTATTATTTATTATGTTTATTGTTTGTTCAGTATTTTTTGGTAAAAAAAGAAAGAATTATCATCTCTTGCCACCAAAGTTAAGGGAAGAATCCCGAACAAATTTCTTGCCGGTGGTTGGCTGAAACTTCTAAGAAACTTTTCTGTAATTACTTAATATCTATCTTAGACATATTACCGACCTTGTTATGGCTTATCACCCTCCCAAAATATCGCTTTTACCCTTCAGTCCTGAATTGGTTTACCTTGCATTTCACTCAAGTGCTTTTCAATTAGACAAAGCAGACAGCTTGATGATTGACACCTCAGCTGTGGTTACTTTGGTCGACCCTATCTTGGCTGTTAGGGCCCATTGTTCCAACGCTCCGGCGGCCCATTTCCGTTGGCCAAACTTGAAGCACTTCCTTTGTTGTTTGTTGGCTTGAACCGCCGCCTTTCCCTCCGCTGTCTGGACTTGCTGTTTGCGTTGCTCTGACTTACTGTTGGCTTATAAATTCCTATGAAATATTTTTGCCAGCACTTGAAAAGTTTCACCGTAGCCGTCATTTGGCCATCGCAGTTCCACTCCTTGGTTCCTTCTCCTTCTATTTGCTTTTGGCCATTGTTCGCCGTTCGCCATTCGCTTGTATTAGCCGCGGCACTTTTTGGCTTTGGGTCATTTTATGTGCAAAGTTTTTCCGGCTCTTTGAACTGTGCAAACTTTTTGCGTGGGGCATCTCTACAGGTGTGCCGGATCCGGATTCGGTTTTTTCCATCCTCAATCCTCCGTCAATTGCCGTTTGGGATGTTTGTCTGTCTGTGGGGGAAGATTGATGAGCCCGTATCTCTTCCCCGGATTCTCTTTCGCTTTAAGTCCGTTTTTAGAGGGTTGAAAAAGATGATTAAATCGGGGTTTTTTCTGTGAGACCAGCAAAACAATGATATAGAAATGATAGATATGAAGGCAGGACGACGATCAATCATTGGAAGAATGAAGAGCACTTTGATTGAACTTAAATGGGTTGGAATCAGATCCTGTTATTTCTATTAAAATTTTGTAGATTTATGAAATCAAAATAATTTATTTGATTTTAGGGAAATCTGTTAGATGTAAAGCGACTTATAACTACGTTTTTTTTAGTTGTTTTTATTTTTGTTGTTTAATAACAACCATTAATAATTTCTCATGACCCTTTACCAACCCTTATTCATATACATTTCTCAATCAATTTGCCTGTCCCCCGTCAATAAGTGTCAGAAGCTTAGTCAGAGGCAGAAAGAAAATTTGGGGTAAGAGAACAACAATGAGACTGAAATTTGAGGAAAAATTCGCTTGTCCTGGCCGTCTCAAGTTATTTCCTTTTATTATTTGCATGAGGAAAAGCGAAAGTGTGCGGCAGGCGGCAGAGTTTTCCCGGCAAAAAGGCCGACGATGATGATGATGATGATGAGAGGTGCTAGAGCCAAGCCTTAATTATAAAACCAGAGCAGCAATAATAAAGGAATGAAATGAGCACGGCCAAAGGAATTCGCCAGAGATAAACAGACAAAAGGACGAGGCAGGAAACAGCAGGCCGAGTAAAGAAAATCACGAGAAAACGAGGGAAATGGGGGAAAAATGAGATGACAATGAGGCTGTGACTATTATTATTACCGGGTCGTGGAGTTGGAGATTTTTCAGATTTTTCTCTGTGTTATTTTTGCCCCTCTCCCGGAGCACAATGCAGCCAGCACCCAAATATGCCAGGACAAGGCGGTGTCCTCGATGTCCTCCTTTCTGCCCCGGCCAAATAAAATGTGAATAAAATGTCATGGCATTTCACAATTACAGCGACAGCTGAATTTTAGCATAGACCAGACCAGTCCCATTTGTGTCTGCGCCCAGGCTTTCGCTCTGCCGTCGGCCAAATGCCAAAACAGGACACTTTAATAGACCTCACTTAAGGAGGAAATTTGTGTTTGAGGCAGGAGGATACCACCCGCAGAAGGAGAACGGCAAGAGCCGGAAGGCGGTGCGGAAACACAAGGAAATAGACAAATTGTCGCTGACATTTTGTGGGTGCAATCAGCACAGATGCTTCCCCGTCTGCTCTAAAGTGCAAATTAAATTTAATATTATTACAGCACTTTTTCTTCTGCACTGCGGAAAAGGATAGTCTTATTGCAAATTAAATATTTTTAACAACTTTTCACAACAATTCAAAGATTAAACAAAGTGTAATGTATGTGGTTAATATTAATGAAAGTGGGACTATAATTAAAAACAGTCTTCTCTTATTTCCTAATGTATATCTTGAATTTGTTTGTGCTGCAGGAATCGCCTGGAGTCCAATTCGGAGCACTGGAATGCCCTGCTCCTGTCGCTCCGCGAACTCACCGAGTGGGTTATCCGCAAGGACACCGAACTGAGCACCTTGGGCCTAGGTCCTGTGCGTGGAGATGCCGCCAGTTTGCAAAAGCAGTTGGTAAGTTTTCTTTCACTCTTTATAATTTTTTTGGGTCACTCAACCTTTTTCCATTTCCCACTTTTTGTCAACGACCCAATTTTAACCTTATTTTTGCGTTGAATCTCCCCGGTGGCTGCACCTCAATTTGTTGCCATCTAATTGTGTGGAAGTACTGGTTTTGTGTGGTCTCTTGACCCGTTTCCAGGGTCTTAATGATGCCAAAAGTGGCTTGGGTAGCTCCCACTTTTGGTTGCATAATTT
The DNA here is from genome assembly GCA_008042655.1 of Drosophila burlai. Lineage (NCBI taxonomy): Eukaryota > Metazoa > Arthropoda > Insecta > Diptera > Drosophilidae > Drosophila > Drosophila burlai. The sequence goes on from VNJT01003109.1 coordinate 42,711, forward strand.
AAGCCAATATATCCTTGTAGATAATTAATTAATAAACCGAAAGTGTAGGCCATTTTAATGTGCATTTCAGTCAATTTGCAATTGTCTACTGATCCGTTAATGACAGTGAAAAGCAGGCAATTATTCTGCAATTTTCCCATTTACATTTGTAATCTAATGAAGCTTCATATTTACATATCAATTTATTTGTGGCTTAAATTGTCTGAATAGTGAGTTTTTTTAATTCATTTATCAATGCATTTATATTGACATATTTGTTACATTGATTTTAGGCTTTCATGCTTATTTAGGAAACCAAAACTTGTCCTAGAATACCTTCTTCTTGTTTCCTCCTGCTTTCTCTTCCTCTCAAAGCCCATAAATTTCAATTGGCTTGGGTTACTGAACCCCCACATAAACGTATTTAATGGCCTGCAATACAAACCTGAGTTTAGTTGGAACTTTCGGCCAAGTAGCCATAAGACCTCCTCTATCGAACTGATCCATCTTGACCAAATTGCAGACTTGACCACGCCCACAGTTGGGCTTGGAATTCTTAAATAATTGTTAAATGATGCTTGTTATGTCAAAAACACGAACCACACACAACCACACATTGTCCTCACATGGGGGAGAATCACTTAGGGACCTGCCAGGAACGAAACTGAACGAGAGGAAGCCGGGTAAACCCAAGGAAAAAAGTGGATAGCCAAAGCGAGGCAGGCAGGCAGGCCACTTTCGGAATGGGGAAACACTGTCTAACACAGCATGAGCCACTTGAGTTTCACTTGCCCCCACTTAGAGCGCCGGGACCAGGAAAAGAAAGCGGAGAAGCAGCTGGAAAAAAATGAGTCAACTTTCACCCCGCAGAGAAGGAGGCCGGCGTCCGGGGATGGGGCTGCCGAAAAGGGGGATCAGCAGGGGGCACACTGTATAAATCTATTGCCTGCCACTAAGTTACGGTCTGCCGAACATTTACATTTCGGCCTGAAGATTTTATTTGCCGGAGGACGAAGGATTCGGAGGGCACAGCAGGCCCTGGACCAGAGTTTTATATTGTTGCATTTTGTTATTCCCCAACTAAATGCATTAAACACGAGAATTTATTGCCTCGAGCTGCAGAGGATGCCATTCCTCTGATAGTTTATGGGCCCTGACCACTTGAACTATATTTTTGATGGTCCTGGCAAATATCATCGCCCCGAAAATATCCGCCATTTCGTTCGTTATATATATATTTGTGTATTTTTGTGAAGCTCCAACCATTCGTTCATTCATGTATTGCATTCATTGCCGTTCCACTTGCAGGACGATCATAAAGCCTTTCGCCGCCAATTGGAGGATAAGCGGCCAATTGTCGAGAGCAATTTAACGAGCGGTCGTCAGTACATCGCCAACGAAGCTGCCGTCTCGGATACTAGCGATACGGAGGGTAAGTTTTATTTTTATGACCACCGCCAGCGCCACCGCAACGCCACCACACACTAAAAAGTCGCCCCACTAAACTGCCCATTAAGTGGACCACAAAAAGGTTCGCCACGAAGTGCGCGTCAAGTGTCCGTTGGCCAAAACTGAAATTGGATTTTTTGGGGGTCGGGGTTGGCAGAAAATCATGATCTATAAACTGCTAAAGCAATGATGGACAATCCCTACGTAATGGGATAGTTATAGGGTTATTTGGCATACTCTTTGTATACCCTTGCAGGGTATTATAATTTTAGTCAAAAGTTTGCAACACAGTGAATGAAACTTTTTCGACCCTATAAAGAATGTATATTCTTGATCAGCATAAACAGCCGAGTTGATCTAGCCAGGTCCGTCTGTCCGTCTCTCCGTCCATTTCCATTTCAGTTTTGAAGCTATCTGTATCGGCACGGGCAGGATCGGACAACTATAGCATATATGTAGCTGCCATAGGAACGATGGAAAATATGTCGTAATGTAATTAAAACTACTTAATATATGTATGTCAAAGAAAATACATTATTAAGATCAATCTATGCATAATACACTAAAATTATTTGCTTTAAAATCTTTCATCAAGGTTCATTGAAATCAGTGCTTGAACTGGGTATGTAAATAAATTAACGAGCCACAATAAATGAGTGGCTTAAGAAATCTTATACATTGGTGTCTAAAAGTGTGGAATTAATTTTTTAATTGTTATGATTTTGGGTACCCAATTAAAAAATTTCATTAACCCAATTTACAAATTAAATTTAGTTACAAGTAAAGTTTTTGCAGCTCAGTCTAAATTCTCTTTTCATAATCTTCTTTCAATTAACAATTCTGAAGTTATCCCTTTACGGAACACATTCAACGATTTGCATAAGACTCTCTTGAATAGTATATGCAAGCAATCCTATTTCATATTAAATGATTCTCAATAGAATTCAGCCGGAGCCTTTTACATTTCAAAACCCCGCTCCCAATTCGCACCCTGCACACTACTCCCTTGAGCATTTTACAATTGATTGAACTTTCTGTCGAATATCTCTCACGAATCAACGAAAACTAACATGTAAGAATTTGCTTTAACTATTTTACAAAAGCTTAGCAAGCTCAAAACCCGCACACGCACACCCACAGGGCCAAGGATAGGACTTTGGGACGTGAGCGCCTAAAAGTAGACAACTGTTGTTGGGCAACCAGAGAATTGCCAATTGATTTTGCACCACCACCAGGCACTCACACCCACACACCACCCCTCGCAGCCTCAGATCTGGCTTTAGTTCTCATCGGAGTTCCTTTTTTTAGACTGTAGTTAACAATTTAGCAAATGGCTATGTGGCTGCAGCTCGGTGGGTGAGGTTAGTGGCTGGCTGGGGATTTGTTTT